>JAADXJ010000164.1:0-37561 GCA_023337735.1 Pythium biforme | reverse complement strand
GACACTTGAGGAACGAGCGGGTTCGCGTTCTCACACCACAGCCATGTCGCCGCTCGAACACCTCTTGGCGATGGCTCTTCTCATCGCTGCCTCCGTCGTAGGTGCCGTGAGCTCCGGCTGTGCCACTCGCGTGCGCGTGCAGGGCGACGCGTGGTTCTGCGTAAATGGCGATGCTGCAGCTGTGTGCGCTGGACTACAACACGGCGCGTGCCCACGCAAAGGGACGTCCGCCGTCGACGCGTGCGCTTCAGGCCTCGCCAGCTTCCAGCAAGGCACCGGCGTCTGTGTCGCCCCGCAAGATGCGCAGTGCGTACAGCGCGCGCCATCGCACGACTGGAGCTGTGTGTTCCCCGCAAGTGTCAATGTAACCACCGTTAGCGCGACGTCGCTCAGCGCCCTTCGTGGCGCCACGACGACGACCACCACACCACCACCAACTGGAGAGAGTATCAACAGCACGGTGCTCAACAGCATCGTGGGCGGCGCCGTGGCCGCGATTGGGATTCTGAGCATCGTGCTCGTGCGTCGCCGCCGCTACAGCCCACCCGTGGCGCCGCCGCCGCCTTCCGTCACGCCGCTCTACTTCCGCGAGAGCAGCTACGTGCGCCTCTAAGGTCAGCCAACACCAAAGGCCCTGGTACATACAAATCGATATTACCATAACGCATGATATGCGTTTGGCGTTCTTCTTCTTCCTTTCTCGTCTTGTCACGTGCGAGATTCTCGGTCGCCCACAAGATCCTTCTCGCGGCGGTGGATCCTTGGTATGAAGGGATGCATGCCGGGCAGGCTCCGTCACATGCCTGGTTGGTGAGCCAAAGGTTCGATACTCCAAACAGGGTGGAATATGATAGTCGATTTGAAAACAAGGTCCTCAAAAGATACGATACTCGGCTATATTAGGCCTCTTACACCCTATTTTGATACTCAGCAGATTTTACTGCACCCAACGAGAGATCGACCGCGTCAAAACAAGGTATCTCTGTGTGTTCCACCCGTTTCGTTCGAGCCAGGAGCTATGCTTCATCCTCGACGAGGGGTCGTCTCTATACAAGTACCATGGAAAGCCTCTGATTGGTCCAACCCGGCTCTTTCCTCCTCACCTCCGCTGATAATCGTGGCGTGGCACAGAGTGAATGCGCACCCATGCCATCCGGCCTCTCACCGTCGTCCTGACGTGCTTGGGGCGCTCAGTGTCTGTCACTGCAGCCAGTTCCTGCGACGTGAAACGTCTTCTACTCGCTCCGCCAGCCGACGCCGCTCGCCCTCACGGTCGTCCTCCGTCCTCCATACTCGCTTTCAACCTCCATCCACACACCGTCCGTGTCGGCTGTCGCGTTCACTTCCCATTCCTTGCGCTCGTCGTCGCTATGGCGCCGCAGGTCACATCCACTTCCGCCTCTTCCAACTCGCCGCGCGCGTCGCCTTCCTCTCCCTCTCCAATGCCGTCGTCTCCGCCGGCGGTCGCGGTCGCGACCATGATGAAGAAACTGCAGGCTTTTGACGTGCCGTCTATCGCACAGCAGCTCCCGCCCGTCGCAGCCACGGCCACGCGCCTTTATTTATGCCGCCACGGGCAGACCGAGTACAACCGCCAGCACAAGTACCAAGGCCGCGGGGTCGACACGGTGCTCAACGGCGCCGGGCTGCTCCAGGCCACGTGCCTCGCGCACGCCATGCGCAACGTGCCGCTGTGCGCTGTGTACAGCAGCACGCTGCGGCGCGCGCGAGAGACCGCGGCGATCGTCGCCAAATTCCACCCCAAGCTCGAGCTCGAGCACTTTGCTGACCTCGAAGAGATGAGCTTTGGCGTCATGGAAGGCCACGACCACGCGCTCTTTGACGGCCAAGTCAACGACATCCACGAGCAGTGGCGCCACGGCGACTTCTCGGTCCAGTTCCCCTCGGGCGAGAGCCCGCTCGACGTCGTGCAGCGCGGCGCCAGCAAGATCAATGAGCTCATGCGGCGCGCGGCCGGCGGCGACCAGGTGCTCATGGTCACGCACGGCCGCTTCAACAAGGTCATCCTCACGCAACTGCTTCACGGCTCGCTCGACAACATGCACGAGCTCACGCAGGACAACACGTGCGTCAACGTCGTCGACTTTGACCATGTCACGCAGCGCTACCGCGCCGTCGCGCTCAACAGCACGATCCACCTGCCGCACACGCTCATGGCCTAATTGAAAGCCAGGAGCTGCGCCGCGTGCTGGCAATTGTTATACAGACCTATTAGATAAATGTAAACTGTCCATGAAAGAACACACAACGAAACCCACACGCGTATGTCGATCGCAATCAATATAGTTCAACGTTCTCCTGCTGCGTCGTTCCACCTCTTCACCGCGACGCCTCGCAGCCCCACCGGGTCCGAGGACGTACACACTCCAGTGTCTTTCCGCGACTACACTTCTGGGAAGAGGGATACCTCGCCCTTGGGTCGAAACGCCAGCTCGTTTATCGCACCATGACGATGTCGTCGATCTTGAGGATCATGCGCACGCACTCGGTCGCGAGCGCGATCTCGCTCACGCTCACGAGCAGCGGCTGCAGCACGTTGAGCTCATACATATCACTAATCGATCCTTTCCGGACGTTGATGCCCATGCTCGCGAGCCCCTGCGCGTGCTTGGCGCGCAGCTCCGTGACGATGCCGATCGGGTGCAGGCCAGCGTTCTCGGCGAGTGTGAACGGAATCACCTCCAGCGCCTCCGAGTACGCCTGCAGGCAGTAGCCGGCCTGGCCCGTCAAGGTACGTCCATAGGCCGCGATCTTCTGGGACATCTGGATCTCGGGCGCGCCGCCGCCGCAAATCAAAAAGCGCTTCTTCACGAGCGAACGCACGACGCAGAGCGCGTCGTGGAGCGAGCGCTCGGCCTCTTCGAGCACGAGCTTGTTCGAGCCACGCACCAGGATCGACATGGTCTGGCCGCGGTTCGCGATCTCCGTGATCTTCACGACCTTGTGGCCGCCCAGGGTTTCTTCGTGCACGAGACCGGCCAAGCCGAGCTTGTCGGGCGTGAGGTACTCAATGTTGGCGACCGGCAGGCACCCGAGCGTGGTCGCAATGTGCTCAATGTCGTTGCGCTCGACGTCCGTGATCACGCGGATGCCCATCTTGGCGAGGAAATGGAGCGACAGGTCGTTGGTTGCGTCGCGCAAGATGCTCTTCTGGATGAGCAGCACGTTCGCTCCCGACTTCTTGACCTTCTTGCACAAGTCCAAAATGTACTTGCGCTCTTCGCGCAAAATGCGGTCCATGGCGGCGTAGTCGTTGATCACGACGTTGCTCTCCATGTCCGACTTGGGCGCCGAAAGGCAAAACTGGATGAGCGCGATCTTGGCGTTCTCAATGGTCGTCGGGAGGTTCACGGACGCAGCCTTGTCAAAGCCCTTATTGAAGACCAGGCCTTCAATGAGCTCCGAGTCGTCGATCGTGCCGCCCTGCTGCTTGACGACCTTGATCGTGTTGAGGTCGACGTTCGTGGCCGTGGCAATGTCGATGACCTTGAGCACGGCGTCGACGGCGATGGGCGAGAGGCGGTCCGAGTACTCCGAGATGACCTTGGACGAGAGCGAGGTCGTGACGCACTGGATGAGCTCCTCGCGGTTCGCGAGGTCCACGGGCTTGGCGATCGAGGTCAAGATCTCCTCGGCCTTGCGCGCCGCGAGCCCAAACGACTCGGAAATGTTGGTCGGGTGGATGCCCTTGAGCAGCAAGTCCTCGCACGCGCCCAGTAGCGCGCCGGCGATCACGCACACGCTGGTCGTGCCGTCGCCGGCCTCAATGTCCTGCGACTTGGAGATGTCCACGAGCATCTTGGCCGTCGGGTGGTACACCTGCATCTGCGAGAGAATGGTCGCGCCGTCGTTCGAGATGAGCACTTCGCCGTTGCCCTGCTGGATCATCTTGTCCATGCCGCGCGGACCCAGGCTCGTGCGGATCGCGTTGGCAATGGCTGTTGGGGAGACAACAACAAAACCAACGGAATCAGAATCCAACAACACATTTCCAGCAAGTTGCCAACGCAAAACGCACCCTTGGCAGCGATGATGTTGGACATGCGCACGTCCTTCTCCTTCTGTTTGCCGCGGAGCGTCTCGCCGCCGGGGGCCGGGCGAGAGATGGTCGCGACGGGGCCCGACATGTTGGTAGTTTGTTGGAAGTTGGGGAGCGCTGCAGGTGGCGCGGGGAATGCGCGGTTTGTTGAGAGTTGGCGAGGGCCGCTATGTTGTTGGCGTTCCACGACGTGGGGGATTCTTCGGTTCCTTCCACAGTTCCACAGGCTCAGGCCCCAGTCGATCTTTTCGGGTTTGTGTGGGGGGATTCGACCACACGTCACGCTCTATCGCATTTCAGCCAATCAGAGACCCCGAGCAATCTTCAAGCGACCTTCGAGTAACATCCGTCTGGGCCAAGTCGCACCAATGCCGGTTGCCAACATGGACACCACAGCGAACATGGCGCCGGTCGTGACGCACGTCGCGGCCTTTGTACGCATTCTGAACGCCTCGCAGACGCAGGAATTGCACCAATGGACGCTCCCATCGCTGGAAAGGGCTTTTGCGTGGGCCAGCGCGATGGAATCGCTCACTGAGAAGGCCGAGAATGACGGCGAAGAAGCGACGGCAACACTGGACGCCGCGCTGGCGCAGCATCTCCGGCACGCAGCGCTGCCCACGATGGCGCACGGCGAGGTGCTGTCTGTGAAGCACACGCTGCGAAATGGTAGGGATGTTGCGCGTGGATAGTGATGCCGTAAACTGGGTTTCTGAAGAGTGGTATGTGTTTATCCGTTTGCAAAAGCCACCCGAATCGCGTGCGATGCCGTACTCACCAGCGCGTGGCTGTTGACGCACCCAGCACGCGCCGAGTTCACGGCACATGTGATGAAGACGCGCTTACGGCTGGCTACGTTGGGCGCCGATCGCGACGGCGCACTCAGGTTAGTGGCGCTGCGTCGATCCATCGACTATGGCGGACGGAACGGTGTTGATCTTTTTCATTTGTTGCCTTGTAGCGAGCTGTTCATGGCCCAAGTCCACGCACAGCGGTCCTTAGAAGCAGCCCACAAGATGAGCGATGTGGTGGTGCACGGCATGAAGAAGAAGCGCGTTCTAGGT
This sequence comes from Pythium biforme, assembly GCA_023337735.1. NCBI lineage: Eukaryota > Oomycota > Peronosporomycetes > Pythiales > Pythiaceae > Pythium > Pythium biforme. The sequence continues at coordinate 32,437 of JAADXJ010000164.1, read as the reverse complement.
GCGACCGGAGGCGGGGACTCGATCAACTCTGCCTCCTTGGGCAGCGACTCACATGTGACCCTACCCACACACAGTTTGCTCAGCGGCGTTCGACGTCCCTCCGGTCACAAGCTACACGCTCCAGCGCCGCACGCAACGCCTCCAGTCGCTCGCGCGTACGCTCCAGGCCAACGTCTGTGCCGCGCATTGCCTCTCGTCGCGAGTAGAAGCAGCCGCCTATCACGCCATGCTCACAGGTATCGACGGTCAGCTACAGCAGGCGCAGTGCGACGTCGTGGTGCGTTCTGTCTGTTAGTTTCCCCCCGAGGGAGATATATCTGATGGATGGGTGGGTTACTACGCACACAGGAGGTCATTGTGTGGTCAGTGGTGCTCGAGTGGCCGTCGTCTGCAGGCGACATCTCGACCGTCGTGCGCCGCGACGTGGTCCAGCGCATCGAGCGGTGGGCCGAGACGCTGTCCATGAAAGCGCTGCTGGTTTCACTGGCGCCGTGGCTCGCGGCCATGCTCGCGCGCGTCTCCGCGGTGTTTGCGCGGCATTATGTCGCGGGATTGTTCCCCAGTGGTTGCCTCCACACCCTCGGTACGGTACCCGTGGGCTTCCAAGACTCCCAACTGGAGACCACGAGCTGACTTACTGTCATTGTACTAGACACAGAGGACCTGAGAAGCCGCATCGGCGCTCTCGTGCTGCAAAACGACGCCGGCGAGCTGCATACGCTGGTTGATGCGCAGCTCGCCGCTCTGGATCCGCTCACGCGCGAGCAGCTCCTCGCCTCTCTCTCAATATAAACCAATCATGTCACCTCCTTGTGGATTAATCGCCAATCCGATCGCGTCTCCCATCCACACCAGTGAAACCTTGGCAGTTGTGTTGAAGTGAACATGCTGCCTCTCCGCGCGGCTGCGTTCGCGCGCGCTTCCCCCGCGCTCTCCATGCTCCGCCTGCCGCTGCACGGCCGACGCTTCCACGCGCTGGGCGTGAGCGCTTCGCTCGTGGAAAAGCTGCGCGCCATGGGCATCACAACGCCCAGCGCCGCGCAGCTGCGCGCGATCCCTCTCCTCCTGTCTCCCCAGGAACACGCACCCACCGACGTCGTGATCGCGGCCGAGACCGGCGGCGGCAAGACGCTCGCGTACCTCGTGCCCGTGCTCGAGAAGCTCCGCAGCCACCCGCTTCCGCTCGCCGACATCCACTGCCCGGTCGTGCTCGTGCTCACGACGTCGCAGGAGCTCGTGGGCCAGATCGCCCGTGTGCTCCATGCACTGGACCCAGAGACGCTGCGCTTCACGACCGCGCTCTCGTCAGCGCAGCAGCAATTACCGACCCGCGGCGGCGCGTGCGCGCTGCTGATCGCGACACCAAAAGCGCTGCTGCGCGCGACCAAGCCCAAGGACTTTGCGTTCACGCAGCTCATTGTCGTGGACGAGGCCGACATGTTGTTGGGCGGCGGCTTTGAGCGCGACACCAAGCAGATCATTGCGACGATCCGCAACCAGCCGCTCCAAAACGCGACGCTCAACACGCGCGAGCACCTGGATAAGGACGAGCTGGACGTGCGCCCCGAGGACGCGTCGAGCGACGCGACCAGACAGACCGTGTTCAGCGCCGCGACCATCCCGGACTACGGCAAGCGGTCCGTGCGCGACTACATCGACTACAAATTCCCGAACGCCGCGTTCGCCGTCACCGACGTGCGTGGTGTCTCTCTACTGAACCTATATCACGTAGGAGCTGTCTAATCGCTGTCGCAACCTGTCGTTTAGGATTTCCACCGCACGCTGCCGCGGCTCGACCTTGCGGTCTACCGCCTCGAAGACCACAACTCGGCGGACGCGGCGGTGGAGAGTGAGGACCCGGACCTGCCGCGCAAGCAGCTAGTGCTGGGGATCCTCGACCAGCACGCTCAGGTGCCGCAGGAACAAGAAGACCCACTGCTGCAGCGCCACACGCTCGTGTTTGCCAACTCGATCGAGAGCGCAAACGCGCTGTATGCGTTCTTGACGACCCATGGCAAGAGGAACGTGCTGGTGTACCACAAGGAGATCCCACGGGACACGAGACGCGAGATCCTCGCGCGGCTCGAGCAGGATGCGGACCCTGTCGTGGTCGTGTGTACGGATATCGCCGCGCGCGGACTGGATACGACCCGAGTGGGCCACGTCGTCCAGTACGAGTTCGCGAACGACGTCGTGAGCTACATCCACCGCATCGGCCGCACAGCGCGCGCTGGCACCCGCGGCAACGGTACGGTACGCTTCATGGTGGTTGCTAGTGGACCAGAGGCCTCACGGACATCTGCTATGTTAGTGTCGAGCATCGTGAGCGCACAGAACGCGCTGGTGGTGGCCAAGATCCAAGACGCCGGCGGCGACGCGCTCGACGGCGCGTTCAGCCGCAAGCGGAGCCTCCGCAAGAAAGTCAAGAAGCTGCGGCGCGAGTCCCACAAGTCACAGGAAGGATAGACATGACCCACCCATACGCGCCTGCGACGGTCTACAAAATAGAATCGTCGCTCGAAACCCCCGCTTGCTCATCTTGCCGGCGTTTCGCGATTGCCTCGGAACATGAGAGGCCACGAAACGACCTCGCGCTTTTTTATTATCCAACGCCGTGGGCCCGGCGTGCGACCTCTCTCTCGCGCGCGCTCTCTGCGCTCATTTGGTCGGCCTCCTCGATCGTCTCTTCGCGAATCCCACGTTGAGAGAGAGCGAGACCCTCGATCCCCCCACGATGGCCGACATCCGCGAGCTCAAGCTCAAGCGCGTCATCGGCTACAATGGTGCGTCTCTTGTACATCGCGCTTCCTTCTTGGCCGGCTCATCGTGAAATCTTACACTCGCAGGCAACTACGCCAACACGCTCATCTACACGACCGATGGCAAGTTCCTGGTCTACTCGCTCGGGCTCGCGGTCGTGATCAAGAACTTGCGCACGCAGGCGCAGGCCTTTCTACGCGGCCACACCGACATCATCACGTGCCTCGCGCTCTCGAACGACGGCACGCGGCTCGCGAGCGGCCAGCAGTCCAAGAGCCGCGGCAACAAGGCGCCCGTGATCGTCTGGGATCTACAGCAAGCCACCCACAACATGGCCGACAAGACCGACCAGAGCGACACTGTGCTGTTCCGGCTCGTGCTCCACATGGGCAAAGTCCAGGACGTGGCGTTTTCCGCCAAAGACAGCTACCTGTTTACCGTGGGCGGCCAGGACGACAACGCGCTCGTGTGCTGGAACATGAAGACCGGCGAGCCGATCTGCGGCACGCCGTGTGGCGACGATTCGACGCTGGTCGTGAGAGGCTTCAATACCGGCGGCAACGACGAGCTGCTGGTCACGGGCGGCAACTACGCGATTAGCGTGTGGCGCGTCGATACCAAGCACCGCAAGTTCCACGCGCTGCGCGCCAACGTGGGGAATCTCAAGCGCGTCGTGACCTGCATCGGCGTCTCGCCCGACGACAAAGTCGCGTACTGCGGCACCAAGACGGGCGACCTCTTGGAAATCATCTTGGACTGCGACCTGACCAAACCGAATTGTCTCGTCCCGCCCGTGGGCACGCAAAAGCCGCGCTACAACCGCACCACGAAAGAACGCTTCAGCCAAGGCATCTTGAGCATCGTTGTCCACGACGACGAAGAGAACAAGCGCTTTGTGCTCCTGGGCGCCGGTGACGGCACCCTGGCGTGTCTGCGCATTGGGTCCGTGGCCGAGGCCGCGACGCGAACGTCGCCCATCACGACCGACTTTGTCGAGAAGCTCGTGGGCGGCGTGACGTCCGTGTCCGAGGGCAAGCACGGCGACTTTTACGCCGGCACGAGCAACGCCAACATGTACAACTTCCACTTGACCGAGTCGGGACTCAAAGCCGAGCTGCGCTCGACGTGCCACTACGGCAGCATCAACGACGTTGTGTTTCCCAGGGGCCCGCAGCGCAGCGCCGACGACAACTCGCACTTGTTTGTCACGTGCTCCAAGACCGACATCCGCATCTGGAACGCGCGCAAGATGCAGGAAATCCTCCGCATCCAGGTGCCCAACTTGGTCTGCAACTGCATCGACCTCACGCCCGACGGCTCGACGATCGTGAGCGGCTGGGACGACGGCAAAGTGCGCGCGTTCTTCCCCGAGAGCGGCAAGCTCAAGTTTGTGATCCAGGACGCCCACAACGACGGCGTCACGGCCATTTCCGTCGTGTCGGGCGGAGCTTCCAAAGAGTGGCGGCTGCTCACGGGCGGCAAGGACGGCCGCGTGCGCGTGTGGCGCATCACGGCCTCGCGCCAGACCATGGAGGCGTCACTCAAGGAGCACCGCGGGCCGGTCAACTCGATCCAGGTCGTCAAGGACGGCAGCGCCTGCGTGAGCGCGTCCTCAGACGGCTCGTGTATCGTCTGGAACTTGGAGACCTTTGTGCGCACGCAGGCCATGTTCGCGTCCACGGTCTTCCGCCGTATCTTGTACCACCCGGACGAATCGCAGATGCTCACGTGCGGCTCGGACCGTCGCATCACATACTTTGACTCGTTCGACGGCGAGGCGATTCGGATTCTGGAAGAGGCCGCCGAGCACGAGATGCTCGCGATGGACATCGAGCACAGCGGCGCGCTGTTCGTGACCGGCGGCCGCGACGGCGTGCTCAAAGTGTGGCACTACGACAACGGCGAGACCGTGGCCACGGGCAAAGGCCACAGCGAGGCCATCAACGCCGTCAAGATCTCACCGGACCGCAAGGAGATCGTGACCGTCGGCGCCGAAGGAGCCGTGATGATCTGGGACATGAGCGAGACCATGCGAGAGGCCCGCGGCTGAAGACGATGACGTCGCCGTACCAGACGAAGAGAACGCGCTTGCATGTTTGCTTTTAAATATTGGACATGACTTGAGACACTCGGGGAAACAGAGAGAGAACTCACCTGTTTGACTTGCTGACGCCACACGAACGCACCTGCTTTAGGGATTCGCACGCGCTTGACGCGCGCACTTGACGCACAACGCACCGGGTCGCAATCGCTGCATGTTCTCGCAAAAGCGGCACGCCGATGGCGCCGGCGCCGGCGCAGACGCAGACGCAGATGCAGACGAAGGCGTAGACGCAGACGCGCTCGATGTCGGGGCAGCAGCAGCAACAGGCGTTGAACGTGCCACCGTGGTCGTACTGCTGGATGAACTCGTTGTCGACGCGACACTGGGTGCAATGGGGATTGTAACCGGTTTAGCTGTAGTCTGGTCGCTCGCGTCTACAAAGTCCATACACATACGAATACCATTAGCAACTTCAAGAACTCGAGAAACAACAAGGAACGAGCAAGCCACCAGAGACGTACGTTCGTCGATCGAGCTGATACTCATGCTTTCTTCGTCGTCTGACATGCTTCGCTCTGAAGGCACAACAGGTGAGAACGCCGCATTCAACTCCACTGGTTCAGTCCACGAATCACTTCGCGCGCGTGCGATCTCACCTGCTGCGGGCGGAGCGTCCACGATGCGTTCCGTTGAAGCGCGAGGCCGTCGGACAGCAAAACTTCTACGAGCGCCACCGGTAATCCTGGCGTTCGAGGCTTCATTCGCATGGGTAGAACTGGACGTAGGCGTTGTTGACGATGTGGACATGGCGGAGCTTCTATCTGTCGAAGTTCCGTTGCCACGATGAGAAGCTATAGTCGACGCCCCATTCGTCCGGTTGGAGCTGGACGTCGTTTCAGTCGACGCAGACGTCGAGGTGGCGATCGAGCTTCGATCCGTAGAGGATCCATTGGTGCGAGGAGAGGAAGTTGTGCGAGATGACGACGACGACGGAACTGTAGCGCGGCGAGTGGAAGCATCGCCACTGCCTGGCCGCGAGGAAGACGAGCTCGAGGGACGTGACGAACCGCTCGGGTGCCCGACGCCGTCGGCTTGTGCGACACGACGCTTTTCCTCGGGCGCCAAGATCGTCAGTGCATCCAGGAACCCGAACGCGCTCGACGTGGCCTCCTTGAACGCGTCCACTTTGCCAGCGGCGGAGCCACTGCCGACCTCGACATTACCGACGCTGAACACCCAGTGGAAACGATTGTTTCCGACCGTGAGGGACGATTGGAAGTCCAAATCCGAGGCGTCCCCCGTGTCCCACGCCTTCATCGCCGACCAAAACTTCAAAAACGACACGCCGTTGATGGCCCCACCGTTGCGCGTGCGCTTCTCAGCGCTGTGAATCGACTTGAGCTCCATGATCAGCGAGCGCCACCGCACGCTCTCGTCGTGGAGCCGTTCTAAGATCTGCTGGTACAGCACCATGGTCGACGTGCCCTCGATCGCGATCCACTCGCGGCCGGCGATCGTCAACATCGCGACGCCATCGTTCACGGTCAGCTTCGCCAGTCGCCCGCAGCACTCCTCCACCCGCTTCGCGTAGTCGAGATAAAAATGGAGCTTCCGCTTCGTCGTCGTCTTGTACGTCACGGCTTTGATGCCGACTCTTTCCTCGGGCAGAAAGCTCGCCATGCGCATGAGAATGAGCTTGAGAAACGGATCGCAGTGCGAAAACTTGGGGCGAAGCAGCGATCCGAACAGCGTCTCTGCGCGGCTGACGCGCGGCGTGGAGTTTCGACTAGATTCACGCAGCGGCTGGGCAGCCGTAGCCGAGTCCTGTTGGCCTGAACGGTAGGGTGTCGTGCCCGTCGACGACCCACGCGAATTGGACAGATCGTGGTCGTTGCTGTGGTGACTAGATTTCCGATCGTACGCATCGCTTCCGCTGGCGTAGTTCGAACCCACGGCACTGTGGTGGCTGCTGCTGCTGGTGGTGGCAACCGACAAGTCGTAGGCATTCCGAGCGTTGCGGTTGTCGAAGTGGTTTGAGTTCGCGCTCTGCGGCGGGTACGCGTTGTTCGAGCCGTAGTTGTCATATCGGTAGTCACTGGCGCGATTGCTTGGTGGCTCCTGAGCGTAGCCATCCGGTCGGTAGCTGAGGTAGCGGTCACTTTTGGTCGCGCCGTCGTACGGCGTCGCGTGGGCTGTCGTGTCACTCTGCGCGCGTCGCAGTGGTCGCATGCTGGCGTCCTGTCCGTGTGAACCGCTGAAGTCGATAGTGGACGAGGGAGGAGCACCGTGATATGTGGACGAAGGTGGACGGTGCGGTTCGGGGGCCCGCGCGGACGCCAAACCAGTAGACGATGACGAGACCGGCACACTCGCTGCCGCTGAGGAGGCGTCCTTGTTGCGGTTCATATTGAGGTAGTCGGCGGCCGACATGGTCTTCCGCACGGGCGCGTTGGTGTCTCCGTTGGCTGTCGCTGCTGTGGCGGTGGCAGTGGCATTGGCGTCCGCGCGCACTCGTGGGTCCCGACTGCGGTTCGTGGTCGTCACGGGCAGCGAGTTGGCGCGCGAGAGCATGCGGCTCGGCGGCGCCGACGAGACCGACGAAGTCGGCCCAAATGGAGGGTGCGGCGGCTGCACAAACACTGGAGGCGTGGTCCCGAGCGACGGCGCGTTCGTGTGTACGGGAGGCATATCTCCCGTAGTGGTCGACGTAGTGGACGACGTCGACGTCGTCGTGGGGAACCGTGAGAAGCTCGGCGGGCGCACCATGGTGCTGCTGTTGATCTCAGCGCGGTTGCCGCTGCGCACGTAGCGCCCACCGCCGCCCGTGCGGTTGCCGACACCGAGTGGCACGACGTCGATCGTCGTGGCCTTGACTTGCTGCGCAGTCGTCGTAGAGGCACCGGCCGTGGGCGTCACGGGGGGTGTCGCCCCCACTGCTCCTCTCGGCGTCGTCGGCGCGGACGCCGTCGAATGCATTGAGGACAACGGCGTTGAGAGGCTCTCGGCGCTCGCGTGGCGCTGCAACACGCGCGGCTTCTTACTGCCGGTTGAGGTCGTGACGGTCGTCGGCTCTTCACTGCTACGTGGCCGCTTCTCACCACTCATCGCCCCAGACGCAGACGCAGACGCAGACGAAGACGAAGACGCCGTCGCCGTGGACGTCGTGCCTGAAGCCACCGGTACGGCACTTGCTGGGGCGCTACTCGCCGACGACGGCACCAATGGCGCGTCGTTGTCGTGGTCGTCGGGCGGCGCCTTCGGCCACGCGCACAGCAGCTCGAGCCCGCGGCGCAGCTGGCAAAACTTGTTGCCGTCGCAGTACCGCTGGGTCTTGTTGTCGAGCGCGGCCCCACAAAACGGGTTGCGGCACGTGTTCACAATGTCCACGTACCGGCGCTTCTTGGACGCCTTGGTGGAAGAGAGGAGCGTGGCCGCGCGCGCGCGGCGGGCCGAGGAGGACGTAGACGTAGACGGTACAGCGCGATTGCCACTACTTGAGCTGCTGGGCGCTGTGCGCCGCGGCTGCGAGGAGGAGCTCATGACGCGAGGGAGGCCGAGCGACAGTGCGCCCCTTCTTGAGCTGCAATTGGTGTGGATGCTGTTTGTTCCAAGATGCATTTTCGACACCGACGGTGTCGAGAATGGCCAACTCAACGAGAATACCGGTTTTGACACCGGTATATGGTTACAGTTTAGTTACCCTCACAGTATTTGAACTTGTCCGGTTACAGTCAGCACGCGCTGTTCTATGCATTGTTGCATCTTGTCTCACGCGCTGGAACAGTTCTGCGGTTCCACCGGAACGGCGGAGGGAAAAGGACGAGGAACACTGGAAGGGAGATGGCGCCGTGGGTCCGACCATCCTCACGTAGAGTCATCATCCCCACTGACAGACGGAGGGATAACCAGCGAACGCGGGTTTAGGGAGCGAGTATTCTATAGAATACTCGTGTATAGATAGATACACAAGAAAGGAAAGGAGAGGATGAGCGGACTCGTAAGCTGCGACCACCACGAGCCTAATGGACCGAAAGTTCTCTCTCTTCAATGCGCGTAGAGATAGTGAAACCCTGCGTGACTCCCACGATAGCATCTCTTCCTGGTACAGTTCCTCTTCAATGGGTTTCCTCACAACGTGAGACCATTTTGCCCCGTGTCGCACCTCACCGAATTTGCTTGTTCACACGGAGCAGTGAGTGCTCCTTTCTCACGCGCCTCTGGAGCTCCTCACGCTCAAGTTGATGGATATTAAGCCACTTCGGTGCTACCGAATATGACGGAGCAGCACAGCACAGGGACTGGATGAACTGGTGATGTCTGTGGTCGCAGGTCAGCATTCGCGAAAAGGTAAACACAACCAGACCCAGATGACCCAGTACGACACTTCAGTGCTGTAGAACTCCACCCGAGCGCCAGCATCACACCGTTTCCTGGACATGCACTCGTCTCCTCTGAGCCGTCTGCGTCTGGGTTGTTGCGTCATGGCATGGGTCGCTCCGTTCAGTTCCGAGATGAAAAGCCACAATGACGGATCAAGCGAATCGATCGATCGCCCCATATGACGAGCACAGAATTCTGCCGCCCGGTTCTTGACGCCCACATAGACAGTGAACACCAAGAGGACCACCAGAGAACCACCGAGGAGGAGCAAGCGAGCGCGTCCATGGCGCCCAACACGACAAAGACAAGGGAGCCACCAGCGAGATGAGGATCACCGACCGTCGCCAGCAGCCCCACCCGCAAAACCTGCAATGGTCGGACTCGGTCGACCGAGGTTCTATTTGGATTTTATGGAAAAACCTCACTGGTGCTGCGTGTCGCTGCACAGACACGCAACACTGGCGGAACGTGGTCGTGAATCAGCGGTAATTTATGTGGTCCACATAAGTGATCTTGAAGTTGCCGTCTGCATGGGCGTGTCTCTTCCTGGGCAACCGATAGGAATGCTTGAAGCTGCGCCACCGCAGAAGCACGGAGAACTAGCACCGATGGCGGTGGTTCTCGTGGAAATGGAGATGTGCGCTTGGCCAGCAGCGGGGCGCGTTCGTTCAGGTTCGCTCCCGGCTGCATGGCCTTTGCGCCCAACGCATTCCCCGCCGTCACGACAATCCTGCGGCGGAAGGAATCCGCACGCGTCCAACAGCAATGTGGCGACAGAGAGAAGAAAATTCGGAACGTGCTGCGCGGCAACGAAGACACGCGCGCGTGGCACATAACTTTCTTGTTCTGGTTGTGTTGCTTCTCGCCTTTCAGGACCAGTTGGTACCAGATTGCGACTTTCCGACCTGCCCCAACGATGGGGACGAGAAACGCACCGCCGTTGAGGGAAGCGAAAATGAAGAGATCCAAGACGGAACGGTAGAAGGGTGATTTTAGTAGTGAATTAGCCACCGCGCACCGCGTGAGTTATGTGTTCGAGTGACAACGGCGTGCCTGCTCTTTGTCAAAAATATGGGGAGATGTGAGTGGAATAGAGGAAGAACGGGGGACCAGAGGACGTTGCGAAGGGTCCCTGCTCATCCCGAGCCCACGAAGCGGAGCGTACATACGGTACCTACTAGCGTATGTAGCTCTGCGTGGATTCCTCAGTCGGGTTCCCTCCGGGCCATGTCAAGCTTGCCCTTGCGGATGGGGATGTTGGGGGCGTGCGGATGGACATGCAACACCTAAAAAATGCGTCGCAAATCGCTGCAATTTATTCGTAATTTACTATTCATCAGTTAATTTTACGGTCCCGCGGCCGACTGGTTTAACGTTCTGAGCGCCAAAATTGCTTCACAGGAGCGTCACACAGTAAAAGCGGACAGAGATGGGCCGCCGTGCAGCTCACAGTGCCCAGAACCCAACTAAGGGGTAGGGGGCTTTTCTGCTCGCTTTTGAGTCGGAATTCGTACCGTTTCCTTGACAATCCTAGCCAATGGGCGTGGCGCGGGCGCATGGATATGCGAACCCATGTCTTTGCGACCTGGCACAAGAGCTTGGTTGCCTTGGTGCCCAAGGGTGGTTGCTTGGCCCAGCACAAAAACTCGCCCAGGACTCGGCCCTGGCTCGCCCAAATCGCGGTTCTCACGCACGACACAGCCGCAATTCTCCCTCAGAGCGTTCTCCTCCAAATTGCTCTCCCCAATCTGGGAATTACGGTTTTGCCGCTGGTGCCGCGTTTGGGCCCGGGCCATAAAAATTACCCTTTGCGGAGGAGCCAGATAAAAGTGAGGAACTACTCGTCGCCGAGACACGCAGCACTCTCGGCTTCCCCCCACACTCCCAGGCTTCCAAGTCTGAAGCTCGGCCCACCCTTCGTCTCGCCCCCGCCGTGCAGCATTTTCGCATCTCCAGCCCAGCCCAGCAGCCCGGAGGTCCGCTGTCTTTAACAAGGGCGTCGCCTCCGTGTCTCCATCAGGAGCTCCTCGTCCCATCGACGCGGCCTGAGTTTGGCGAGAGACAGAGATCCGCGACGACGACCGGTGCGAGTGCAAGCAGAGCTCACTCCAGCTCTTGCTTCCTCCGACCCACGTCGATCCATCTCTCATCCCCACCGCCATCTCCCCCGCCTTCCGCATGCTGAATCGAAGTCGCTCGTCTGTGCTCCCCACGTTCCAGCGCCTGCAAGCGTCCATGCGCGAGTTCGACCACATCCCCATGGGTATGGGCTTCACGATGAGCACCGCCGCGCGGCCCAGCGCCATGGTGCCGCCTAGCCAGCATGCGTCTAGTAACGCGTGCCAACAGAACCCCACCTCTACCAATACCACCAACTCGATCCTCCTCACCAGCCTCACCAACGCCAACACCAACGCGGCTCCAGCTACCACTGGCAACTGGCGCGAGGCCGGCGAAGAACTGCGTCGCGTGCGGTCCCAGGTCGTGGTCAAGATCGAGCGCATGCTGCGCGCCCACCAGCCGCACGACGTGCTCACGCAAGTGCCCGAGAACACGGACTGGCAGTCGAAGACATTCGTGCTCGCGCTCAAGATCGAGCGCCTCATGTTCCTCTCGGCGCCGTCGCGCGAAAACTACCTCAACGAGACTACGCTGCGCAGCCGCGTGCAGCTTTTGTCGCGCCACCTCGTCCGCATCCGCAAGCGTAAGAACGCCATGGCCACGCTCGGTGTCTAAGCCGTCGTCTCATCGTCCTCGGTCGGTTGTGTGTTCATTCACTCTCCAAGCCTCGTCTCTCAGTGCACGGCCCCATCTCCTCGTCGCGTGGCTCTCTCCTTGGCTTCCGTCACTCGGGTGTTGACAAGAGACAACGTGAAGCACAGCCCTCTGTCCCTCCGTTATTTATGCAGTCGCCGCCCACGGTCCAGTTGTCTCTAAGAGGTGTCGACTTCCACGAACAGAAGTGCATCCAGACCCTCCTGAAAGTCGAACTCCAGACCGACGACTAGCCACTACGGGCCCGCCATCTACTTCCTCAAAGAGGGTATGTGCACTGATAGCTTAGCTCCTTAGTGTAGTGGAGACAAAATGACTCTCCACCCGCCACCGTCTTGCCAATATTTAAACCCCGCATTCTCAATCCCAATCGAACTGACATAGACACCAATGACCATTTTGTTTCGCAACAGCTCAATCCTATCGTTGTCGCCATGGTCACAGGAGGCAGGTCAATGTGCCAAGAAGGCGCCGCTTCGAGCCTTCGACCGGTAGAACGTGTCCACACAGGCACAACGGTACGGCACTCCGAACGCCATTCGTGTGCACCCATCGCGGACCCATCCACCCAGGCCAAAGCTCGAAAGGCAAAAGCGTGCGAAAGACACGCAGCATGGAACCGGGTTCCACTGGAGCCTCCAGAGCTTCTCGAGTCCAGACTTGACGGTCGGGGAAAAGTGTGCGGCGTCACTTCCACCCCCCTGCGACGATGCGCAATATCTGGTCCCACAAACGGAACGGTGCCCGGAATTAGCCCCCCGGCGAGCCGAGCGGCGGTTCGGAGGCCTCTTCTCCCCACGGTCCCGACGGTCCAGCTTCCTCTCCCCGACCCGACGGTTCAGGTTGGGGGTCTTCTTCCTGGCCATGGTGTCCTGGGCGGCGATCCATATCTTATGCCGATTTTTTTCCTACAAGTCCGTATGGAGTGACGTCCTGGTGGTATGAAGGACGGCGTAGGAATCTGACCCGAAGGGAGGGAGGGGTCTGGAGGGAGCCTCCCCACTCCGCTCCTCGGTTGTGGCTCTCTAGCGAGCGGAAGCAGCACTTGCGTGGGCTTCTTCCCCCACCGGTCGTAGGCTCTGCTTGTCCGACGTGCTTGCCCAAGATGACCCATGAGCCGGTCAATGTGTTCGGCGGGGTATGCCTGTGTCCCCACTATGGAGGATATGTTCTGTCATCGATCGAACGCTCTCATGGCGTGATTACTTCTGTGCATAGGCGTCCAGTGCATCGCAACGCGCAATGTGGAAGCGCCAAGTCGCACAACATTCGGTCCGTGACTCCATTGTCGTTCTTCGTAGGTTTGCTGGATGCTCATCGAGCCATCATTGTCTCATCTTCCAGCCGGACGCCAAAGGGGACGACCGCATCGCCAAGATCTCACTGCCCAACGGCGAGCAGATCCACGATATGTACGCTCCGCTTCCTTGGCGGTCTACTCTTCCCTGCGCTGAGTTGAGTGTATTTGTTTGGGTTTTGTTTTTACTCGGGGTCCAGAAGCAAGCTCTACGAGAAGCGCTGCAAGAAGGACGAGCAGCGCAAAGCGCACCGCTTCATGCGCGGCGCACAAACCGCGCGCCACCTCTCCGACGGGAATGGCCGCCATGCGATCGACCCGGCCGTGACGCTCACCAACAAGCTCAACGACACGCCCGACGCGTACTACAACACGGACTGTGGCAACAAAAAATCGCTCCAAAAGAGCCTCGACGACGCGGCCAACCCGTACTTGAGTGCTTTTGGTTCGGTCAAAGACCGGTTCGCGAGCGCGGCCGCGTACCGGTCGTCGACCTTTGCAAGCGTTGTCAAGGAGCCGTACGCCGACCCGGACGCGATCGGCCCGGGCACGTACCGCGCCAAGAAGCGCGCGATCCACGTCAAGCACAAGCAAGTGCCCACGCCCGCGTACATGAGCAAGGCCACGCGCTTTGACGAGGCAAAGTCCAACGTCCAAGCCGTGCTGGCGGGTCAGTATGGTGGTAGCGAGGGTGGGGTCGTGTGCCCGCCCACGATGTCCAGCCCGACCAGCAAGATGAAGGGCCCACTGATCTCACCGACGCCGCGCTTCAAGTCGGGGCTCTTCCCAGGTAAGGGCACTCTATGTAGATGGAGAGATGGTGGTTATCTTGGTTCTTACTGAATGGCGACATGTGGTGTGATGGCTCCAGAGCAATACGTGTCGTCCAAGCAGCATCAACTGCAGCACGATGCACCCGACCGCTTCTACGACATCAGCGCGTCCTGCAAGTTCACGATCGACTCGGCCGTCAAGAGCTCTACCTTCAAGTGCGCGGCCATGCAGTCGCGTGCATTGCGCCTCTCCTCGGTGCGTCAGATCACGAGGAGATGCAGACCATCCTCCCAGGAACTGACCTTGCGGTGGAACGTGTGACAGGAAGCGTCGATGGTCCACAACATGCCGAACCTGCCGATCCTGTCCAGCGCCACGCGTGAGACCATCGGCCCGGGGACGTACATCTCGCCGCGCAGCCCGGCGCCACGCCCCGGCACGCAGGAAGGCATGAACTTCATCATGATGCCGCAGCAGGTACGGGAATGGAACGCGGTCGATCTCACTCCCTCACACGAGTGACTCATTGAATCTTGCGTTATTAGAACGACCGCTTCGGCCTCCCGGGCGCTAATGCTTCCTTCGTGGAAGCGCGTTTCCGCCGCTTCTCAGCCGAGCCCCACCCGCCGCCGGCGTCGCCGCTAGCATCGTCTTCGCCCCGGCGTCGATGAGAAGAATGCGTTCGGAGCTCCTCGGATTTGGCCCAATCCCCCGAATACCTCTTTATTACGCTTATTACGCATATTTATCCAATCAACCTCTTCTAATTCATTAATGTCAAGCTCTGATTGGTGAATAATTCGCATCAATGGAAGGCTGTTGGTCGCGCAAAGCCCACTCGCATTCCGAAGCACACAAAGACAGCCACCATGTCCGACTCGCTCTGGAAGACCGCGCCCAACAAGGCGCTCAAGATCATCAAGCCCGTCGCGCACTGGGGCTTCGTGCCGCTCATCCTCATCATCGCGCTCAAGCAGGAGAAGGACCTCACGTGCGTTTTCTGTCTCGGTATACTGTGTGAATGAGAGATCATCGACTGACCATCCCGTTCGCGGTGGCTTTGCTTTTCCCAGGCTCTGGCAGATTCTGTTCCCGCTCGCGTCGCCCAGCGAGGGTGCCATGCAGTAACTCAAACGAAGTCCCGTTTTTCCGCGTATGGCCATCGAGAGGATAATGCAACATGTTAGAACAGTCGTCGCCGGTCCGTCTTGCGTGTGTTGTGGCGGGATAGATTGATGTCGCACTGGCGTATCATGAACCACAGGAGCGTGTACATGCAGCAACAGCAGCAGCTACCGCCTGTCATCAGATTACCGCGTCAGCGCACTGCCTGAGGAAGCATCAAACTCACATTTTGCAGGATCTGTCGACAGGGCCATTTGTACAGGAAGGAGGACAATGCGAGAAGAAGGAACATGAAGAAGAAAACAGAGAGTTCAAATCGCTCGATGTTCCGCGTTGGGATGTGTAGTGCAACGTAGCAGCAGCACCGCCCAGTACGGAGGGGCGGTGCTGTAAATGATGTGGCGATAGTCGGAGGGGGACAACAGCGCGACCGTCCTAGCACTTCCAGATCCGGCACGTATTGTCCTTGGAGCCTACGAGAAACATCCCAAACAGTCCAGTCAGTCCATGGGCTCTTCTTTCGAGTGTCTCCATTCACGGCGCACCTGTGATGATCGTGTCCCCTTCGTAGTTGAACGCGCAGCTAAAGATCTCGTCTGTGTGGCCCTCGAGCATCTGGAGGCAGTCGCCGGTCTCGACTTCCCACAGCCGCGCGACCTTGTCGCTGCTGGCCGTGAGCACCTTCGAGCCCTGTGGGTTGAAGCACACTTTCGAGATCTCGGCCTCGTGCCCGATCAAAATAGCCTGACACGCGCCCGTCATGGTGTTGTAGATGCGCGACGTGCCGTCGGCTGAGGCCGTCACGAGCTTGGTGCCCGTGGCGTTGAAGCTCACGTCCAGGATCTCGTCGTTGTGACCGCGCAGCGTTTGGACATTTTGGCCCGAGGCCACGTCCCAGATCTTGCACGTGCGGTCAATGGAGCCGCTGATGCAGAGTTCGCCCGTGTAGTTGAACTGCGTGCTCGAGATCTCGCCGTGGTGGCCCGCGAGCGTGTGGATACAGCGGCCGCTGCGCACGTCCCATACTTTGACCGTGTGGTCAAAGGAGCCCGTGATGATGCGCTCGCCTTGCGTGTCAAAGTTCAAGCTCACGATCTCGGCCGTGTGGCCGAACAATGTGTGGAGCTCCTGGCCCGTCTCGACGTCCCAGAGCTTGGCGGTGTTGTCCATCGAGCCCGTGGCGATCACCGTGCCTTGCGGGTTGAACGAGAGACACACGATCTCTGTCGAGTGGCCGCGGAACGTGTGGTAGAGTTGCCCCGTCTCGGCGCTCCAGAGCTTGCACGTCTTGTCGAAGGAGCCCGTGATGATCTTGTCGCTACGAGGGGAAAACCAGTGTTGAGATGACACTCATGAAACCGACGGATCGGCGTTCGTACCCGAAGGGGTTGTTAAATGCGATCGCATAGACCACGTTCTTGTGGCCTTCGAGCGTGAGCAACTCGTCGCCCGTCTGGGTGTCCCAGACTTTGCACGTGCGGTCGTAGCTGCCTGTGATGAACCTGTAAAACACACAGATACAAAGTCAGAAACTCTGCGGGGGATCCTTTAGCACCTGATTGGGGCGACGCACTTGTCGCCCGACTTGTTGAAGGCGCAGTTTGTGAGCGGCAGGATGTGGGCGCGTAAGATCTTAAAGAGGTAAAAGTCGTTGCTGTCGTTGGTCTCGAGCTTTTCGATGAGCTCTGTCCATCATCCACCATCAAGAGTCGTTAGAGCATCCGATCTCCCCAATTGACCATCCAAAGCTCCGTTCGGGATATTACGCACTGTAGATGAGCCGGCGCAGCTGTGGCTTCCTCGACTCGGAGATCAATGGCTCCTCGAACACGATCTGGTTCACGAGCACCTCCACGTCCGACCTACAACAATCCAAACCTCCAACCATGAGTCGCCGATCCCCATCCACATCTATCAACACAAATACCATACTCGGCCGTGAGGTGCAGCAGGTCGATCTCCTTCATCTCGCGCGTGCCGTCTCGCAGCTCGTACTCGAGGATGATACCCGGCGGATAATATCGCAGCAGAAAGCGCTTGAGCTTCATGATGGCGGCAGGGGGCAGGTAGGACTTGGCACCGCTTCTCTTTCTCGCTTTACACGCGTGTTGTGTGTGCGGGGTGTTTTCGCTGGGAAGAAGATCCGTCTCCCAAGTGATCGGATCGATTTGCACCGGCGGGCGTGGCCGAAAGCAACAGCCGCGAAAAGATCCGCGTTGCGCGCCGGTCGCCCCTGAGCCGTCGACGACGGTTGAGGCGACCGGGCATGACCGTGCCTAGTGCGCGTCGCTTCGTAAAAACCTGGTCGTAAAAAATCAAAAGCATGGAAATGGCAAACTCTGTGACGTGTGAGCACGGACGCGCTTCATTTGTTGATCGATCCGACGGACAAGCAAAGGAGCGCAGCGTCGGGGCTCGCCGGCGTGCACGCGTATTCTGCTACTGCGTATTTACTGCTATACCATGACAAGGAGGAGGAAGGGTGGACTACTTGTACGCAATGACTTTGCTGACACAGATCGACGACGGGCGCGGCTTCCCATGGGACGCGCGTGTGGTTGTGCATGGTGGACGCTAAGTTATCCCGCGACGACGAGAAGAACAGACAATGAGGAGAGGGTTTCCGACACCACGCGCTCACACGGCCGGCGGCGTGAGGCGCGACTGCACGTGGAAGAACGTGAGCTCGTTCTTGGGCGTGCCGGGCGTCTTGGCGTGCTTGGTCTTCATGGTCTTGCGCTTGCGCGCGATCGCGACAGCAGCCACAGCGAGCGCGCAGGCCGCGCCGGCAGCTGCGAACGTCGCGACGTGGGCGCCGCTGCCGCTGCTGCTTTCGCTTGACTCGGCGGCGTCCGACTTGAAGTTGGCGGCCTTTGTCTCCGCCTCGCGCGGAGCGTCCGGTGCGGCCATCGCAGCGGCGGCCACAGCACCTGGCGCCGGTTGCGCAGCAGCGGCCATGGCCGGGGGCGCCGGTTGAGCAGCGGCGGCTATGGCCGGGGGCGCCGGTTGAGCAGCGGCGGCCATGGCCGGGGGCGCTGGCTGCGCTGCCGCCGCGATGGGCTGCGAGTCCGACGAGGCAGCGCGCGCTTCCGTCGGCGCCGCCATCGCGGCCGCGGCCATCGGTTGCGGGCCGTTGTCAATCGCCGAACGCTCTTCGCCGGGTGCGGCCATCGCAGCGGCCGCGATCGGGTGTGGCTGGTTGTCGCCCGCGATCATATCCGCAGCGGCGGCGCGCTCGTCGGTCGATGGAGCGGCGGCGGCGGCGACAACAGGTGCGCCCGATGTGAGCGCCGCTGACGCAACCGCGTTCTGCGGCACTGGCAGCGGCAGCTCGTCGGTTTGCGGCGCAGTCAGCTGCGGCGCCGCGTAGTCGTCGACCGCGGCACGCGCCTCGGGTGCGCCGAAGCCAAAGCCGTTGCCGCTGGCAGCAGCCACAGGGGCTGGCGCGTTGACGTCGTTGACGAAGAACGCGTTGGTGTTGGGGTCAGCATCGACGGCCGGCGCAGTGAGCGGAAGCGCTGCGAGTCCGGGCACGGTCGAGAAGTCCTGTGCACTTGTGACGGTGGCGCAGAGCGCGAGCAGCAGAGCCGTGACGACGCGAACCATGGTGGTAGTACTGTGTGGAGTGTGCACGGCAAGGCAGAATGGGGAATTGCGGAGATCGTGGTCGTGGAGGGCGCTGCATGGCCGCGGCGGCGTGTTGGTCAGGCCTTTGCTGTGCTTTGTAGCTGCTGGGCCGCGTGTGAACGGATCCGAGCGAGGAAAAGGCGCGGCGACTCGGAGCGTGGATGGTGGCCTGCCCCAGCTGACTGGATGTTCCGGACAATACCCAGTCACATGAACCCAGGTGGCAGCCGATCAAGAACCTCTATCTTGTGATATAACAGCACTATCGCATGCTTCAATGCCGTTGTTCTCAGTTTTTTGTACCTCTGATAAAACATATATAAGAGACAATTGATAGTGTGAATCGGACCGAATCCCCCGCGCCGGCCTGGTGACGGGACTCCGACTTTCTCCCCCCAGCAGGTTTGTCATCCGGTGGCGCAACTCGGTCTCACACGTCGCAGATTTCTCGCCTCGTGCGAATCGCGTCCGCGTCTGCGTCGTCCGGCGATGCGTTTGGTCGTGCTGCAGAGGCGGCAAAACACACGCGCGGGATGTGTGGACGAGAGGAAAACCACACGAAGAGACGCAGGCTAAACAGAGGCAGATGGATTCACGATCACGAAGAGCCACTCGACGTTGGCATCATACATACTGCGATCTTACGGTTATCTCCCTCCCTCGCTGGCCAGGGGCCCACGGGTGGTGGGCGTCGTCAGCTCGCCTTGGCGGCGGTGGTGTTCTCCGAGCGCTCGCGGCTATCGCGCACTTGCTTCTGCTTGGCACTTGCCTGCACCGCCAGCGAGACGGCACAGCCGTACGCGCCGTAGTTCTTGCGCGGCGGCGGCGCAGCGGCGGCGGCGGCTTGCTCGCTTGGCGCATCAGTCGCTGCTGTGACGACGTCCATGGACGGCTCGGCGCGCGGCTTCTCCATCGGCGCGTGGGCCTCACGTGACCCCTTGGCGCCCATCTCTAGTGGCGTGGCTTCCGCTGTGGCTTGGTTGTCAAGGTCCGCTTGGTGTGCAGAAGGGAAGAATGCGAAATGACGGGCAACTAAAACCTGCGGACGCAAACGGACTTTTCGTCTGCGCTAACGTTTTTTAGTTTCCCCTGTCGGCTTGAGTGCAAATCCCATTGGAAGATTCACCCATCGCTCCAACTTCAAGGATGCGCAACTCCGAGGACAAATTTTGGGGAAGCGAACGTCGGGGAACGTGGCGTCGGACATTGTCTCCCGCCACTATTGGTACAGACCTCGCCGTGCGAGGCCGTCGACACGTTCAATGGATCTCCGTGTGACATGCGCGTCCACATCATGTCCAAGGATTCACGAGCGTGCGGTGCGCCTGGGCCAGCCCCGCGAGGCCGATCATGTGGAGCGTCTTGCGCTTCTGCTTCTCTTGCTCCGGCGCGAGCTCAGCAGACGACAGCTCCGCGGAGGGCTCGGCCTCGGCGGTGGTTTCCTCAATGCTGTCGATGGGGTAGGTGAATTGATATGGCTTGTTGCACTTGTCGTGTATAGAAACATGAGCAACGAATCCAGTGATCCTCCGTCGATGGTCGATCGTGTTCTTGCTCTCCCTGCTCTTCATTAATATCTCCATGAACGTGCTTGGGCTTGTGGCTCAGGGATTTCTTGTTTCTCTCACCTGGGGCTGACTCGGAATCATCTCAATCATTTTGATTTTTGTGCGAGACTATGGGTTGACTCGACCTCATTTGCTCATCGCAATCGCAAGTATCTCCCTTCCTAGCGGTCGGTACGAGTCACCAAGGGCAGTAAAGAGACCCAATATGATACGCCGTAGGGGTGCTTTCATTATTGGTATACAAGGTTGAAATCGATGGGTTCTTTCTTCACGGCACTGAAGTCTCAAGCGTACACGAGCAACATGTTCTCCACGACGAGGCGGCAGATCGGACACTTGTCCAGCTCTTCGTGCTGCGAGCACTCCTGGCACAGACACAAGTGGCGACACGGCAGGCACAGAATGCTCTTCTCGTTCGAGAGGCACACGACGCACAGCTTGTGGTCCTGCACCTGGTCGTCAGTGTGCTGGGCCACACGCTTCTGCAGCTCCAAAGCAATCTCTTCTTTGATTGACCTCACACGCGCGAGTGAGCCTTCGAGCATCTGTTCCCACTCCTTCAGATCGTCTAGTCGCCTCGACGAGACAATGTTTTGGACGAGCTGCTCTTCCAGCTCATCGATACTCATCACACCACCTTCGAGATCCACTGCAACACCGCCACGTCCATTTCCAATGAGCCCACTGTCCAGCAGGCCGCGCTCGATGCGCTGGTCACGTCGTTTCATGCGGCGACGCAACGCAGCTAGCTCCTTCATCAGCGCCTCTTGCTGGCGTTCGTGGTCCTCGTACCCGTGCAACTGGGTCTGCAAGAGATCGTTCTCGAACATGAGCCCGTCGCGGTCGCGTTCCATGCGGTCAATTAGCAAGTGCAGCTTCTGGTTGTTATGGCCCAGCGCTGCGATCCGCCGACGTGCGTACGCGACTTGCTCCTGCATCTCGCGGTTGCGCTGGATGAGCTCCTCACAGTACGCCTTCCACGGTCCTTCAATATCTACTCCAAACGGTGGAGCTCGAACCGGTGACGCCGACGGAGCCGACACTGGCGCTCTCGGGGTTGAACTCGCGCTCGCATTCGGAAGAAATCGTGGTATGGGCATGGTTGGCTCATGTGGTAGAGGTGGAAGCGATTGGCGGAGTGATTGGATTCTTCTGGCGCGCGCGGCGACTGCTGCAGCTGTGGATGGGTCGTTTTGAGCGCGATTCAGAATCGCTTCGGCGAGTTCCAGGTCACTTTCAGTCGCGGAACTTTCCGCATCCAAGTCCTCGTCGTCTTCCTCGCCCTCGCTTGACAGGCGCAGTTCGCCGAGGTGCATGACCCCATCGCCTCGGGTTCGAAGAAACGCCAATTCTTCGAGAGACGATAGCGAATGCTGTAATTGTCGTCCATTGCCGTTTGCGTTGCGGTGGAAGTGAGCACGCCGGCGATCGCTTTCGTCGAATCCGAGGGACGTCTGAGAATCTGTGTTCCAACTGCTCGCATCAGAGGCGTTCAGATCCTCTCTCGAAAGTTCTCGGGATTGACGCAGTTGTTCAGCGCTGAGCGAATCCTCATAACGTGGAGGCATCGAATGATGGAAGCCGTGACGTTGAGGAATTGGTGGTGGAGGTGCACGAAAACTGTCTTCTCCGTTGATACCAGATGCGGTGCCACTTGCGAGAGCACCCGGCTGAAGGGGCGACTTGACTTGATACTGGCGAAAGAGTCTGGCTCGGATACGGCCAAACGGACCACGTCCCCATGTCAATCCGTCCACGGCAGCGGCACACGCGCGCGCCATGGCGGGATCGTCAAACTCCAAGAATGCATGTCCTTTTGTTCGTCCAGTTGCACTCACTGAAGGTATCAACACTTGAATGGGGTCCCCGATCGTGCAGAACAGGCAGCTCGAGAGAATCTCCATGAGCTCTTCGGTGCGATCCATCGCCACCTTCGGGAGATTGATCAACACGCACACACTCTCGAAGCAGGTGCCGGCACGAGCGTTGCCGAACTCAAACTGAGCCATGTCGAAGACAGGCCACTTGAAAGACACACGGGGCGATTCACTGCCGTCTCCATCTTCAGCAACGCGGTTTCGAGTTGGTGAGGGTAGCGCGGCTCGTGTCGCAATACCGTGATGGGCGTCGCACACAAGTTTCACGAGAATCATGAAAATGTCGACGTACGCGAGTTCACACTCGGAATCGTACTGCTCAATCTCGTGGACGCCGGCATCGAGGGCTGCACGCGATAAGTCTTCATTGAACGCTAGTCGAGTGAGATTTCGCAGCATGGCATTCTTGAGCGCAATCGCCTTGGACACGTTGACATCCCGGTTCGACAAACTGGTTGTCGAGGTATTTTCTCGTGCAAATTCGCTCTGGCTGTCATCCGCTTCGTCTTCCTCGCCGTACGTGTCACCCATGTGGTCATCTTCCGACGCGTACGCGTCGCTTTCGCTACCGTGGCCCAATAGTCGTTGTGGGATCGTGAGCTCGCCATCGCTGACAGCGCTATCGTCCAGGAACTCGTCCACACGGTGGTCATGGCTGCTCATGTCGCTCGAGACGTCGTCCGTGAAGTCGGGGAGATCCAACTGTTCGCCTGGAGAACGACGCTGGTTTGCACGCGCCATGAACGCCACGTGCCACTCGCCGCGCGATTGCAAGCTTGGCGGAGGCAGAAACCGATCCAGTGAGGGGTACATTGGTGGACGCGGTATGTCGGATCTTGTGCTGGAGCTTGGTTCACGGCGTCGGGCTTCGTCTAATGCTGACTCTGTAGTAGATGAGGGAAAGGAATCGCGGGGTAGTCGGCCGGAGACTCGAAGTTGTGTGACGCTCACTATAAATGCTCACGTCAGTTTTTGTACGATACCAGTTGGGAACTCAAACGAAGCACTCAAACTAAGCCACCACGCAACGTACAAGGCGGCGGTAATTCATGTAGCGATGACGGCGGCTCCAGCGGCGGTGCGAGCGGGAACGAAGTGGTTGCCTGGTTGTTTTCATCGCCGTCATAGTCGCCCAACTCGTCGCCGTCTCTTGTTGCAGGCGGCTTGGCCACGCGCGCGCGCAGCCGCAGTCGTTGCAGGAGCGCATCCGCCGCGCTCTCCACGGCGCTGCGCTGCGACGCCAGCACCGCCTCCGCAGACCCCTGCTGCTGCTGCTCGTCGCCAATCTCATGCGTCGTGTCGGCGTCGATCTCGCTGCCGTCCTCGTCGTCTTGGTTCGGGCGCGGCGACGCCTTGCGCTCGGTCGCTAGTCGCAACGCGTCGGCAGTCGTTGGAAGCGCATATCCGACGCCCAGCGAGTGCCGCCGCGAGGGTGTTGTCGCTGCTGGCTCAAAGCGGCGTAACGCCGAGCTGTCCATGTCGTTGCGCGGCCGTTTCCGCAATGAAAAGAGAAAACAAGGGGGAAATGAGTTGGGACGCTGTCTGTGGTGCTTCCTGCGTCATCCACGCTTTCGATGAGCACACGACAGGGCAGGAGATCAGTAAGGCCCTGAGACCGAGAGACCCACGGAGAGCCGGGGTCTTCCACAGTGGAGAGAAGGGGGAGAGGAAGAGCGAGCCCCTTCGGAGGTGGCGGCGGGTTTTGGTTCTTTTCCGGCGCGCACGAGAATATGGGTCCGCGCGCAAAAACACACATGGGCCGGGTGTGCAAAACCGTCTATCTGAGTCTGATCGATTCAGATTCTGAGGAGAACGTCAGACCTGGTGTGGTCCACCAAAAACCGTTTTTTCCTGCGTGGTATCCTTTGAAAGGACACACGTCTGGGCGTTCTTGGGACATGCTGCGACAGCATGCTGTCGGGTGTCGCTCGATGGCGTGATGCCGCCCATGTAGAAGGTCGTGCGGTGCTGCTTCTAGAGAGAAGTCTGCGGTGGTCGCATTGGAATGGACGCCATCAGAATAAAGGTGGCAGGCCAAAAAACCAGAGACACCTAGCAGTCTGAAAATGACTGTGATTCTGTGATCGAGCTGAAAGCGCCGGTCGATGCAAGGCCTCGTGGCATTACGTATAGTCATGCATCAAGCGTGGTGAGGAAGAGTCCTCGTACAGTGTGGAAAGAGACTCGCGCCACACGAACAAAAAAATGCTGGGAGCAGTTTTTGGGTGACACTGACCCAGCAGTGCACCTTTGGAAGTCAGATCAGCCAGCAACTCGTCAGTTCGATCTAACTCTAAATCAATAGATATGATTGAATTCGTCTATATGTAATGTAATAGCGTTATGAAGGGTTGTCAAAAGCGCACGTGATGACGCCACTGGCTCCATCTGCCGGACTAAGCCAGGTTGCTATCATACATTCGACAACTCGCCAACGAACCGACGCTTCGACGATCCGCCGCGCGCACGCATCTCGGCTTCGCCGTACGTCTCTGTCCAGACGAGTACTGTATCTGCGCTCCTCGCGTGTAGAAGCCTTTGGCCCGCGCGGCATCACATTGCCACTGCCAAGAGAGAGCGCCACCACTGTACTTTCATTCGGCCATATCCACTGGCCAGCGAGTACGCGCGTACAAGGAGAGTTGCGGTCGATGAAGCTCTCCTATAAATTTCTATTGCTGGCGGCGCTGGGCGCTCACGGTGCGACCGCCACCGCGGCGGGCTGCACCGAGGTCAGTGTCGAGCGCGACGCGACGTACTGCATCGCCGGCCTTGTGTGCAGCGGCGCCGGTCCCTCGCCTGTCGGCGCGCTGTGTCCGAAGAAAGGTGATGTCGCCGTGAAAGACTGCCTCAAGACCCTCACGAGCTACGTTGACGGCGACAAGTGCGTCGCGCCCGTTGACGCACAGTGCGTCAAGATCCACACGGGTGCATGGGGCTGCGTGTGGTCGACCAAGGCCACGACGCCCTGCACGGGCATCCCCGGCTGGGAGAAGAACTCGGCGGCGACGACCACGACCACGACAAACTCCAAGGCGACGCCGTGCCCCGGTGTGCCCGGGTGGGAGAAGCACTTGCCTTCGACGCCGTGCCCGGGCATTCCCGGCTGGGAAAAACCCCGGTCCATTGCAGCCCCTGGCTGGGAGGCACCCACGCCAGCCGCGACGCCGTGTACAGGAATTCCAGGATGGCAGACGCCTACGCCCGCACCGACATGGTCGGCGAGTGCTCCTGGTGCGGGGAAGCCGACCCCCGCACCGTCCACTCCGTGCCCGGTGATTCCGGGTTGGGATAAGCCAACTCCGGCGCCGTCCACTCCGTGCCCCGTGATCCCCGGGTGGGAGAAGCCCGGGGAGAACGGTGCAACCACAGTCACTCCCACGACGACGACCCCGTGCCCGGCGATTCCTGGGTGGGGAAACCCCACTGATGCTCCGGCGACCAACACCCCGGCTGCCTCTGCGCCGCTGCCGACTGTCGCCCAGGCGACGCCGACGCCAGTCGTTGAGACGACAGCACCATCGACGGCGCCCACCACGGTGGCTCCGGCGATCTCCGTCGCGGCGTCGCAGCTCTCTGCCTCCACTGACTCATCATCGACGAGCGAAGGAGGCAGCTCACACGCAGTTGCCACCGGAGTCGCGCTCGTTGGCGCCGTGGCTGCGGTTGCGGTTGCTGCGTTTGCCTACAAGAAGCGCCGCACTTCCGACCACAACGATTCTGAAGCGGGATCGCCCACGATCTACAACGGCGCTGTCCAGACGCCCGTCTAACGGACGGCGTACCCATCAATTCCCTTCCTAACACACAAATACTGGGAGAACCATCAGCCGAAAGAAGGGTTGAGCTTTGCATATTGACTTCAAATTGCACACTCGCGTCTTCCGTCCACAGATTGACAGTTTGCTCGAGGTATGATCCACTAAAACATGTCGTTATCCACCATCAGGACAATCGGCTTGTCTGATTACTTGGACGTGACGACGGGGAGATCATTGCGAAGTCCCCACTCTGACCAGGAGCCATCGTAGACAGGTGCCCTATCACGCCATCGGAAACCATGTGAGCAACTAGTCTAAGCCACGACATCGGAGGAGCAACTCGGCTTACTTGTTCAAGGGCTTTCCCAGGAGATGAAGGCCAAACGTGAGCACGCAGGCGGTCACGCCAGATCCGCAACTGTGCATGCATAGAAAATAGTGTGAGTTTGAGCATTCTGCCAGCATCGCAGATGGTATACCTCGTGATGACCGGGCTGGTCTCGTCCATCTTCACGTCTGAAACAGGTATAGTATACGGAAATCAGTTCTACATCGCCGCTTGATTCGTCATGTCAGTGCGACGTACTGGCGTCGGCGAAGGCCTTTCGAATCTCATCCGTATCGCGGAAGAGCTGCCATACATATCAAGTCAGTCAACGCGAACCAGGAAGATGACCTACTCCCGTAGTTTCTATTGAAGGCACCGAGTAGTCGTCCTTCGCCACGAGCTTCGAGAATGGAACGTTCACGGCACTCGGCATGTGGCCACTGCGCATACCCGGACGCGGCTCCTGAAAAGATAACAAAGGCAACGTCAATTAGAAGTGCCCAACCTTCCCTGTGGAAATGAAACTGATCACGTGCGGCATCGGTGCCATTGAAACGACCGGGACCTCGAGCATCCGCGATTTGCGTCTCCGAGTTGAGTTTGGCGAGTACCTGTTATCATAGAACATTGTCCGATCAATTTGTACGAGTTCATATCGTCGAGCACTGGACTGTCACTATTTACCTGCTCCCACGAGACAACCAAATCGTGTTGCGGGTCGGCCGCGTACTCCACCGAGGAGCTCACTTCGGCTGTAGGAGCGCCCGATACGATCTCACGCTTCTCGTTCTTCCACTTAGCGAGGCCGCCGTTGAGGATGTGAACGTTCTTGTGCCCGAAAAACTTGAACATCCACCAACAACGCGCCGCACTGTAAATTCATCGTCAGTTTGGCGGGATCCTGTCAGGCCGCCAGCACTTCAAGTTACAGCTATGAATAATGAATGTGAACACACCTGAAGCAGTTGGGACCACCGTAGACGACAACAGTGTCATCGTTGGCGATACCAAGGTACTTCATCGCCGTCTCAAACGTCTCGACTGCAATAATACAATCATAGATTCCGTCAGAACCTCATTTATCCCTCCACCGGTCTGCGTTTCCGCGCGCACCAGTCGGCAGCATGTGCGGCAGCGTGGAGGTCTTGTCCGAAATCTCGGCGATGTCGAAGAAGCGCGCATTGGGGAGGCGCTCCTGCATAAACTCCTGGTGTCCATTGCGGTTCTTGTCGAGGTACCACGAGCCGTCCAGGGGCTTCACCATGTCCGGCTGCTGCGCAATCAGCGCCTGGAGCTCGTCCGTGGACAGCAGCGGCGAGCGCGCGCCCGCGGTCGAGCTCATGGCCGCGCGCGAGGCCGTCGTCGTGGTTTTCATCGTCGCCATGGCCTGGAGCGCGTGCGTCGTTGAGCGAAGAGAGGAACCGCGGCGCAGCAGAGCCAGCATCACGGTCGTCGGATCTTTTTTTCGAATGAGCTATTGATCTCGAAGCGAGATTCTCGACTGTCAATTCTAATGTGGACCACATGGCAAACCCAGCAAAATCCGTTTGATCATATGCTGCTAAATCAGTATACTGGTTCATTTGCTAGCTTTCTTCTGCTGCTGCTTGACCTTGCGCGCGTGCTTGGCCGAGTTCATGTGCCCGTTGAACTTCTTGCTGTCGCGGAACCCGATACCGCACACTTGACAGTTGAGGCTCTGGCCTGGCGCGGCGTCGGTCTGCTTGGCCTTGCCCTGGTATAAAGCATAGGTTGTGATCCATTGGAGTGAGTCTCCTTCCATTTCCAATCCCCAATACGATTCTGCACGCACCTTCGCGAGCGGCTTGGTGTTCTTCCTGGATCTATCTGACTCCTTCTGGGCATTGCCGGAGGGCAGCGCAGACAAGCGCGGGTCCTCTGGGTGGAGCGTGGGGTCCTTGACGAAGACATAGTACCTGGCGCCGGTGGTCGACGGTGGCTCGCCGCGGAACGACGCTGGGTGCGTGCGCTGGGCCTGGTAACCAGAGTAAATGCTGCCATCAAACGCCTCCACACTGCACACACGATGCGTTAGAGCACACGCAAGCGAGGCTGGCAAGGGTTAGCGCAACAAGAGTGTTTTACCGGTTGAGCTTCAAGCCGCTGATTCGCGCTTGCTCCTCGATCTCCCAGCGGTTGTAGAACGGCGTGTCGCGCAGCGCGACGAGCACCTGCCCGTGCGTCGGCTGCAAGAACGCGCGTGCCGAGTAGAAGAAGTCGCGCAGCAAATGCTGGTTTTTCTCGACGTCGGCCTCGGTCGCACCGCCCAAGTGCGGGAAGTTGAACGCGATGTTGTTGAAGCGCTCGACCTCATGGATCCACGGCTGCTGCTCGAGTGCCGTCGCGTCCACGGCATAGTACACCTGCGCGCCCGCAGTCTCGAGCGCGTCGGCGTTGACCAGCGCAGTGTTGTACTTTTCGCGCAGCTCGCTCTTCGAGTCGTAGCACGTCGCGGTCACGTTCCGGCCTCCCTGATAAAGCACATGCAAAGTCATCAGCCCGGGTGGCCATTTGGGAAACACTCACCTCGGGTGATAGACAAACGCACAAAATACACGGCCAGCGACAGCGCGAACGAAAAGTCACCGTCGCCGACGACAAGCGTGCGATGACGGTCCGAGAACGGGCCGAGCGTCTTTGGGTTCGGGTTCGAAAAACTCGCGAGATTGAGCAGCGCGTTGGTCTGCGCCTTCATGGAGCTCCTCACTTGCTCCGGTCCCGGCGCCTTGGCCGATGCTTTCTAGAACCAGCGACAACAAGACAACTGTGGGTGCCGCAGAATGATGGACACGACGGTGGGGCGGAAGCGTACCTTGTTCCCGTGGTGCTTGCGCTTGCCAGCGCCGCCACCGCCGCCTTTCTTCGCATTCTTGCTGCTGTCGATGCCCATGATGAATCGACTTGTGTGAATGGTCGAGCCATTCAGAACGAAGCCATTTCCGCCAATCAAACGTTGCGTTGCCTAATAAAACCAACGTCATCTACTGAAATAGAGGGGCTTAATATCACCTATATCATTAGCACACCTCTTGCTACAGATTGCTGGGCGTGTCAGTGATCTCACGGAGCGTCGGCGGTCGCTGCGCCTTGACGAACGCGCGTAGCTCGTCTCGTGAGGGGAACGCCGCGATGTCTTTGAGGATGCGCATGCTAATGTACATCGGGTCCCGCTTGCCCACGGCGTGCTCGTCGAACTGGCGCCGCTGCCAATCATCGATCGGCGTGTGCGGGTCCACAAGCGACGCACCCATCATCTCGATCGCCTGCTCGA
This sequence comes from Pythium biforme, assembly GCA_023337735.1. NCBI lineage: Eukaryota > Oomycota > Peronosporomycetes > Pythiales > Pythiaceae > Pythium > Pythium biforme. The sequence goes on along the minus strand of JAADXJ010000164.1, from coordinate 2,829 downwards.
TCGGGAACCACGCCACGCGGTGGATCTCCGGAGACACCTCCATCTTCTGCTGCTCGGACATCTGCCAGTAGCGTCCGGACGCGACGTGACTCACGAACTCCTCGCGCTTCATCGCGAGCGCTTCGTTCACGCGCCGCAGTGCCTCGGCGTTCATCCACGCGTCGTTCTCATCTTGGAACGCAACAAAGTTGAACATGCGATGGCGCTGTCGCTGGATCGGCCGCGTGATCTTGGAGCCGAGAAAAAAGACACACGCGGGGCGATCGCCCGGGGGCGCCATCCCCATACACTCCTCCTCCAGCTCGCGAAGCGCCGTCTCTTCCAGCGAGCCGTCGACGTTGTCGACCACTCCACCCGGGAACTTCCACTCACCTGGGTACCGCATGATGCGCGTGGACATCGCTGTTGAGCGCAGCCAGTTCTTCACCTCACTTTGGCCGAGCAGCACGTCCCAGGAGACCGACGATGACGCCGAGCGACGCAGACACACGAGCGTGGCGGCATTGACGATGCGGATGGGGCCGTCCATCACGTATCGAGTGGCGGGCGGGCGGGTGACCGTCGGGCAGCGGTGTGTATCGCTATCGGAAGCCGATTGTTCAAGTTTGACAGATGCATAGGAGCAGATCAGCCAATCACAACCAAGGACGAGGAGCTCTTCCACTCAAGTTATATGAGTACATCCCCGACTACAAAACATCCCGAGTACATTCTGGAGCATGTGGCGTGTACTTTCGCTTGCGCGGGTGGCCGAGTTAGGCGGTGAACCGTGCGAGCGCAAACTTCTCGATCGGGTACGACGTCTTCCCGTGGATCGCGAGGTCGGCAAGGATCTTGCCGATCACGGGCGTCATCTTGGCGCCGTGGCCGCTGAAGCCAGCGCCGACGACGAGCTTGGCCGGCGAGGAGCAGGAAGCAGCGGAAGCACCGGTACTCGCATGGGGCGCGTCGACAACGTCGAGGATAAAGTCCTCGTCCTTGGTCATCGAGTACATGCACAGATCCACCTTACTGGTCGCGCTTGCGTCCACCTGGGGCATGAACTTGCCCAGAAACTGCTGCACCATCGTCACGTCCTCGAGCGACTGCGTCGTGATGGCCTGGCGCGTGTCCGGGTCGACGCTCGGGCCGCCGTGCACGCACACCTTGACGCCGTGCGCGGGGCTTTCCATGGGCAGACCGTACACCCACGGGCTTTCGTAGTTGATGAACACGGGGAACCGGGCAGGCGTGTACAGCTGCTCGCTGCTCGGCTCACATTTCCAGTAGGTGCCAAACGTCGCGATCGGGTTAATCGCAATCTCGGTCTTGCCGCCGGACTGCCCACAGAGCAGCTTCTTCGTCCATGGACCAGCGGTCACGATGCACTGCTTGCTGCGGACGACGCTGCCATCGGCCAAGGTCACCGTAACGAGTGTCGAGGCGTCATTGGTCTCCGCGCCTTCGTCCGCCACCACCGACACCACGCGGCAGTTGTCGCGGATTTCGGCGCCGTGCTTGGCCGCCAGCTTCTGGAGCGTCTGCATCGCGCGCGTTGGGTTGAGCATGCCTGCGTTCGGGTTGAACACCGCGTGGCTGTCCGCGGGCAGCGAGAACCCCGGGAAGCGGTCGTTGACTTGAGCACCCGTGAGCACTTCGTGCGGCTGACCGAAGCTCTCGAGCACGCTGGCAACCTCGTCCAGTTGCGTGCTGTGCGGACGCTCCACAAAATCGAGCTCGCCGGTCATTTCCAGGAGCTTGACGCCGGCCTTCTCCTCGATCGCGCGCCACATCGCGAGCGAATCGATGCACATCTTGGTGTACGTGCCGTTCGTGTAGGCGACGCGGAAGATGCGGCTCGAGCCGTGGCTGGAGCCGTTCGCGTGGAGGAGCTGGAACTGCTCAAGCAGGAGCACGCGTTGGCCTGCAACGCTCGCGTGGTATGCGGCGGAGCTGCCCATGAGACCACCCCCGACCACGACGACGTCATACACGGAGTCGCTCGTCATATTGCTATTGGGGGAAGAACTTCGAAACGACGCACGATAAGGTATCGTCGATAGCAAAAAAGTTCGGACAAACGCGGACAGGAGTCAATTCTGTCGGACAGCCTTGCCGGCCGTACATTCACTTCAGTGACTCGTGCATTATTGTGACATCCACAGCTCCACCCTCACGCAGACATTTATGAGCGTGATGCAGCAATGCGCGAAGCGAGCTACAACAGACGTCCCATCGAGTGCCGTAGCGAAGAGGGACGTAGACGCGTATTCGTGCAGTACCCTACGAGCGGAGATGAAGAGAGCGACGACGACGACGACGAGGAGTAACACAGTAGCTGTGATCGAACATTACATATACCCGAAATTTGGGGAAGGACTCGGAGCACGCATCTCATCATCACGTGCGCATAAATAGTCGCAGTGATGTGTGCTGTATAATGGTGTGGTACTGGTGTGTCAGTGGTGTGCCTGTGGTGTGTCTAGCATGTGTCTAGGATGTGTCAAGTACGTGTCGTGGAAATCAACGGCCATCGCTGGCCCAAGTTTGCTCTGGACCCGTCATCGCCATTCCGAGAGGACCATCCAAGACGCCTAGTAAAACCGCCCACCAAGACCACCGCTCCAACTTCGCCATGAAGTTGTTCACGATCCCTCCCCCGCCCCTTGAAACGTACGCCAGCATGGCACTGGCTGAGACAGCTCTCCACGAGTGGACCCGCTCGCATGGGTTCAATGGGTATCGCAAGAGCAAAAGCCGCAATGACGAGAGAGAACTGTTCGGACGGCTGAATGCGTGCGATCGCGCTGGAAAGCTCCAGAACAATCACAAACTCGCCCCAGGCAAACG
>JAADXJ010000163.1:0-37769 GCA_023337735.1 Pythium biforme | reverse complement strand
GATGCCCAGCACTTTGCCATTCTCGAGCCCGGCAAAGAGCACCTTGCCCTCGGTCTCAAACTCATCCGAGCGCTCGACTTGATTTTCCGTGGTCTTCGATGTGGTCATCGTGTGCGTCGTGTCGTCCAAGAGCGTAAGACATTGTGCCGCGCTCGCGTCTTCATTGTTCCACGCCGCGACGACTTGCTGGGTCCCGCTGCACCACAAATGCACCGAACCATCCGTCGCACTCGCTGCGCATCGCCACAGAACAGTCAGTCAGTTCCCCAGATACAGCTTCATGGATTCGCCAGCATAGAAACTACTCACACATCACGTTGCGTCCGCGTCCAACAACTGCGACGTCGGTGACACCACCGCGGTGGCCCTTGAGCACGGCCGCGCAGTGCCCATTCTCCACGCTCCAGATGCGCAACGTAAAGTCAAGCGACGCTGTCAGCACGACCTTGCCACTCGGGAAGAACCGCGCGCGCGTCACGTCCAGCACGTGGCCCACGAGTGCGTGGCGCGCAGGTTGGTGGGCGTTCAAATCCCACAACGCGCACTTGCCGTCGGCGCCGCCGGCGACGACATTGCGCTCGTCGCTCGCGACGTCGACGCTGAACAGCTGCGGACGCACCACGCGGCGGCTCGTGATCGTCTCGACCTCCCGTTCTGCGTCGTCGAGCTCGCTGGCTACATGCACAGGCGTCGGCGCAAACACATCGAGCGTCTCGCGCGGGGCCTGGAACACGACGCGCGCGAGATCTTCGTCTCCAGCGGTATCACCACCGGCGCCACGGCGGACGCGCACTTCCATCCAATCGCGCTCGCGCTTGGTGATCTCCACGAGATGCGCGGGCTTGTTCTTGGCATCGGTTTCTTCTTGGGGATCCCCAGCGCTGCGGGTGTCGGCGTCACGCAGCGGCAACTGGAACGACGCGTTCAGGCGGCCCGTGAGCGCCACACGCGGCGCGTCGCCGCCGGAGAAGCGCGCGCTGCGCTCGTACACGTTCAGCCAGCAGCTCTCGAGGCGCTGCGCGTGCCAGTCGGGCTGCACGTCCATGTACATCGTCCGCGAAGACGGCGTCTCGGTCGGCTCCATGGTTTCCGCGTGGTTTCCCTTTCTTCTGTGAGCTGAGTACTGTTGGATTCCAACTGTGTCGAGCCTGACGAACTTAACGAGGGTATCTTACCTTGCTAAGTTCGTCATTTTGTTCCCCACGGCTTGTCCGAAAGATACGCACTTAGTAGCGGGATTTCCATGAACAGCCGCGGAATGGGACAACAACACAAAGATCCGCTGTGGTCTCGGATCCGAGAAAAATGGCGACAGAGGGCGAGATCAAGACGCCGCGCGCGCTGACGATGGCAACGTATCTAAGGGCCGTGGTGGGGCGCGCGAGCGAGCGGCTTGTTGTGCCGACGAAGGCCGCGAGTGCAGCAGTCGCGGAGAGCCAGCGCGACAACCAACACGACAACACCGACGACAATGAGGAGAACCAACAAAAGGTGACGAGTGACATGGAGCCGGCGGCCGTGGGCGCGTGCGAGACAGCGAGCTCGAGTGGCACGATCGAGGAGCTGGTAGAAAGCCCCGTGCAGCGTGGTGCGGGAGAGGAGCCACCGTTTATGATGCGTGTACTAGAGCCAAGTCGAGGCGACGACAACGATGTGGCAGTGGCCGGCCACACTGCGAATCTTCAGTGGGCGTACTGTGACGTGCTGCTTCAGCTGGACGCTGACGGCTTGGGCCTGAATCTGAGCGTGAAGAACGCGCCGCCTTCGCTGCGAATGATGGAGACACCACGAGACGTCGTGGTCGTCGCGTCTTTCCGACGACTCGACGCGGACGATGTCGGCCCAGCGGAAGCCTCTGGGAAGATCCAACGCGGGGATGTTCTGTGGGCCATCGACGGCGAGCGTGTGGGCACACTTGAGGCCGTGGCAATGTGCATTTCAAGGCGCTCGCGTGCGTTTTACCTGATGCGGTTTGTACGTCCCGTAGCGTCCGGCGTTTGTGGTGGTGACGACGACAGCGTCGTGACCCATCCAGAGACGCTCCCTGCGTCCGTCGCTGTCGTCGCCACCACCGACCAGGGCAACGCCGAACTGCGTCCGGATGTCGCATTGCTGATCCGCGAGCTCGTGGTGCGCAACCAAAGCCTCGAAGAGCAGCTGTTGGCGAGTCGGCTCAAGCAAGACGAGCAGCGCATCCAGCTCGACCAGCTCCATGCGCTGTACGCGAAGACGCAGCTCGAGAACTGGCCGCCGGTGTTTTCGTTGCCCAAGCCATTCTCACGCCGAGGAACACTCTCCAGTGAATCAGTAGCCACTGCGGCCAAGACGGCACGCAGCGTGCTCACGTTCACTGCGGCAGCTGAGCGGCTCATGGGCGCAAACGCGATGCAGTACGATGTTGAGTTCGCTGTGGACGCCGAGCGCGAGCGCCTCACGCGCCAGTTTACACAACAACTGGAAGACGAAAGGAAGGACTTGCAGATCGCGTACGACGCGAAGCTGGCTGCATTGTGCGTAGCGAGCGACAAGAAGATCCGCATGCTCGAATTCGCGATGAAAGAGCTCTTATCGACGCCGATGCTACGGGGTGATGAAGCTGACGGCGACAGAGTGACACCAACAGAGTATCCGCCCCATGTGCTGGCTCTACGCCATCAGCTATTCCATCGCGCAAAGGAAGGGTTGCCCACGTCACGGACAACCCACGCGGACTGCCTGTTGTGTCTACTGGAGAAAGAATGCGCGGATGCCGTGCTTGGGCAACCGACCGGTAATCAAGAAGAGTGGCGAGTACAACTCACCGCCATTCTGGACGAATATGCCACGCTCAAGATCACGAGGGAACGCCTGTTGGAAGAAATGCCGGTCGCAACAGCATCAAGCGGGGACCAAGTCACGTGTGGTGATGACACCCAGCGCGTTGAGACATCACGAGACACGAAAGCGGAGCGCAAGGACACATAACCATGTAATATGTTGGACCACAGGCGCTGACCAACCTCATATCGTCGAACACTTCGCGAAGGAGAGAAAGAGCAGCTTCAGCTTGTCGCGCATTCTTGGACGCCTTCTTGGTCAGCCGAATTGAAGATGAGACGAATGATGTTCGGGTTGGCCCCCGACAAATAGTAGCTCGCCGAGTCGGCCATGTTGGTCTGGTTGCTCTCGATAAAGCCCTCGAGATCTTCGTCGCTTGGCGCGTCGCTGTCGTCTCCTGTGGGTTTCCAGAGCCGCACAACATTCTCGATGCCACTCGTCGCGAGGCACACGTCGAAGGGATGGGGCTGCACACAGTTAACGATGTCGGCGTCAGCGTCGATGGCGTTGAGCAGCTTGCCGGTGTTCTTGTGCCAAATATAAGCCTTGCCATCGTCGCTACCCGCGACAATGCACTGGTCGTTGGGCCCGAAAAAAGCGGCTTCTTTGATGTCAGTTTGCAAGTTGCAATACCCAATGAAGCGTCGCGCCACGTCGCAGTTGACCCGGAGTCCCTGGCGGAGCACACCCTTCCAGAAGCGCTCGTCGCCGTCCATGCTGTTGTGGTCCTGGTCGTCCATCTCTTGGCTGCCGCCTTCTTCCGAGTCAGGTTGGATCGGTTCTTCTTCAATGTGGAGCTCATCGGCACTGTCATGACCGCTCGACTCATGACCATCGCCTTCACTCGAATGTTCACCTCGTTCTTCGTCCTCTTCGTGTTCTTCGTCTTCCCCTCCGTCATAGTTGTCATCCTCTTCCGAATCGCTGCTTTCATCGCTCGACTCGTTCCGTGAACGACGGAACACGCGCAACTGACGCTCCCGCTGCGCCGTGCGGCGCCCATTTGCATTACTGAGGATCGCATCCACATCGTGGCTGTGCATCGGGAAGTCCGTTTGGTACTTTGTCGCGCGGTACGTGACGTGGCGACTGCGACGGCCGGCTTGTAGCGTGCGAATCAGTGTCAGCTGCACTTCATGGTCGCTCGGGTCTAGCGATTCCGCGAGCTTGGCAAACTGAGAGGCGATGTAGTCATCGGCACGCCACGCACGGCCCAGGTATGCCTTGGCCAGGTTGTGGTACACATCCTTCCGGAACGAATCGGACATCGACCTCAGAGTTTTCTGCGCACTGCATAGTTCCGAAAAGAGTTCGATCGCGGCGACAAAGTTCTTGGCCATCAGCAGCACGAGCCCGCGAGAGTAGAGCGCCTGGAGATCGCTGCGCGTAAGCGCGACGGCGGCACGCGGCGGCACGATGGCTTGGTCCATGGTGATCCCCAACATCCAGTTGGGCATCGCCACTGGCTTGACCTCCTTCCCCGTGAGCTCCGACTTGTCGTACACTTGGACGGGCGTGGTCACGTCGTCGCCGACGCGCACTTCCTTGTAGTGCGAGCGAAACAAATAAATGTGGTCGTTGTGGTAGTTGGCCAAGATCTCCGTGCCGTCGCTGGAAAACTGAATACTTGTGCCATGTGAGTCGTCGTGGCGGTGGCGGGCCGACGCATCGCTCATCGCGTCCATGTGCAGGTGTGGCGGCGCGAAGATCTCCACGGGGACGGTCGCGTTCTCGCTGGTCATGGCAGCCATGACAGCTCCGCCAGTATCGCCGTGGCGGCGCGTGCGAAGCGTCTGCGTGCGCAGCATACGACGGTCGTACATGCGACTGTAAAAGTCCCCGCACGCGACCACGACCTTGGTCGCGTCCAGCGGGTGCGTGGCCATAGCCATGCCACGCAACGTGCCGCCGCTCCGGGCTTTCCCCAGCCGAATCAGCACACCAGAAGCCTCGTCATGTCCTGTATCTCCTGCCACATCCGTGCCATCCGTGCGTGGCAGCGCGCGGACGTCAAACTGGTACACGAGTCCGTCTTCGCCGACGCTCCAAAACACTTTCGGCACACCTTGGGAGCTGGCAATGTCCTTGACGCGGCCTGTGTGGAGCCGGAACTTCTTCGTGGCGTCCACGCGGAACGGCGCGTAGTGGATGCGCACTTCCTTGTCCATCGCGCCCGTCGCGAGGATGTGGTCGTGCGTGTCGGGCACGAAACAGACCGCGAAAATGTTGAGTCGGTGGCCCGTGGCGATCTGCTCGCGCGGCTTTTTGGTCGCGTAGTCCCACACGACGAGCTGCGTGTCGTCCGAGCCGGACGCGAGCAACGTCCCGCTCGCGTTCCAGCGCAGGTGGTTCACGCAGCCGTTGTGGGCCGCGAGCGTTGCGTCCAGCGCGAGCCGCCGCATGAACGCCGCGTGGCCGTGGAGTGCGCCGCCTATCGCGCGGCCGTTTCCGCGCCGCTCGCGCTCCGAAAGCAGCGCCCACGGCGAGCGCGCGTTGGCGCTGTACTTGTAGTGTGCGTACAAACACTCGGCCATCCAGAATGCTGCGTTCAGAGAGCCTGGCGGCCGCGATCAATCTCCCAACGGTGCTTTGGATCCCCCGCTGTTCTCAGATTGGGAACGCTTTCTTGTTGTCGAGGAAACTTCGATGTGGGACAGTAGGCCTCGACGGATTGGTCCAAATAGTTACCCCAAGAGAGCAACGATTGGTGGATATACGGATTCTGATGGATGTCATCCACCAATCAATGATATTTCTGTGGAGTTTTCACCAATCACATACGTCAAGTGGACTCTTCCCAGAATGCTGGACAGACGCTGATTCGGAAAAAGCATGCGAGCAGCTCACTTTTTGACAAACTAAACTCCAGGTGACAAGGCGAGAATCATGCGCTCGCCGCGGCTCCTTCATGGCGCGCGGAACCACGCGCTGGCGCAGGCGCGCTGCTCGGGCGTGCGGCTCGCGCAGGTGGCGTTAGGAGTGATGGTCGTGGCGCTGGTCGCGTGGAACGTGTCGATGTTCTCGTCCATCACGCGGCGCTCGACAACGACGGCGCTGGAACGTGCGGCGCAGATGCTGCGCGTCGAAGACGTTCCAAGGCCCGTGGCGAACAACGACGCTCCTGGTGACAAGCCGTGGTTTTTGGAACCGGAATCGTACAAGAAAGATGTGCGTGCTGTGGTGCTTGGTGGGTAGATTTGTTGGCAAGCGTTGTGGACTCATGGACTTGTCTGGTCTTTACAGACGGGCTGCGACTTCTCGGCGGCCGTGGAGATCTTTGATCCCAGCAAGCTGGAGATCAACTGCGGCAACATTGACAAGCTCGAGCTGGGCGAGTATCTCGGTGAAGGGTTCTGGCGCAAAGTCTATCGGTCTCGTTGGGATGGTGAGTTCAATTCCTCTCGTGGCACCGCGCACACTGGTATTCACGCTCTTCTTTCTGCAGGGAGGTCGATTGCCCTCAAAATTGTGAAGGAAAAGCTACTGGACCGTAGCGACATTCTGCCGCGCCACGTCGAAGAGGCCGCGGCGATGTTCCCGATCCGAAACGAACCGAACATTGTCTCGCTCGTCGGGTGGTGCAACTCGACGGTCATCGTCGAGTACGTGCCGGAGAAGCTGGACGAGCTCGTGTTCGATACCGAGAAGCCGCTTTCGGTGCAGCGTGCACTGGAGCTTGCACGCGATGCAGCGCGTGGGCTCATGCAGCTCCACGAAGCGCCCGGCGGGCCGTTTGCGCACACCGATATCCAGACGCGGCAGTTCCTCATCGATCGCAATGGGCGCCTCAAACTCAATGATTTTAATCGCGTCAAATATGTCGGTCCTAGCATGGCCGCCGGCGAGGCACCATCCAAATGCAAGTCGCCCGTGTCGGTCGCCAAGGGCAAATGGCGTGCGCCTGAGGAGTATCGCCACCAAGACATTGACGAGAAGGCCGACATCTACAGTCTCTCGCTCGTGCTGTGGTCGCTGCGTGCGCGCGAGAAGCCCTTTGGGGACCTCGAGAAGGAACAAGTGTACTATCTCGTCTCTCAGGGCACTCGGCCCGACCTCAAGGCGATAGCTGACTACCCGCAGGCGATGCAGCAACTGATTCAGCGCTGCTGGGACCAGGATCCTGCCAAGCGGCCCACCGCCAGAGAGCTCACGACTGCGATTGACCGTATCTTGAAAAGCTACGTGGCTGCTCACTCTTGATGATAGTATACGAACCCCCTTTCAACACAGAGCAAAGCAAATCTCGAAATCAAGTGGACACAAAAATGTGGTAAGATTCTCTTATACTGATGGTTACTGAGACTTATAGATATGGTGAGGGTGTTTTCTGGATGGTAGATCGTAGGTAGATGAAGGCCCAGTCCTTCAGTCGGACTTGGCGAGCGGGTCCTCGTCAAACTCGCCAAGCCACCACTGCACACGGCCCTTGGGGCGGCAGTAGTTGGTCACGGCGTTCGGGCCGACGCGCGCGCGGCAGAGCGGGCAGTGGAACTCAAAGAGGAGCCACTCAAACACGCACTCGCGGTGGAACGAGTGGTTGCACGGCAGCGTCACAGTCGCGTCGGCCGCGTTCTTGCAGGCCGCGTCCTCGCACGCGCACTCCGAGCCAGATGAAGAGGAGAACACAGTGTTGTCCAGCTCTTCGAGACAGATCACACACTGCGAATCCTCCTGCTCGAATGCCCAGGTCGAGGCGTCGCTGTGGCACGACGCGGCGTCGTCTTCCTCCTGTTCGGGGCCGACACTCGAGGCGGACGAGCGCGTCGAGTTGGACGAGAAGCTGCTCTTGGAGTTGGACACGTTGCGGTTGTCGACGTAGATCTGCAGCAACGAACGCTGGTCCTGCTCGTCGCTAACGCCCAGGAAGTCGTAGAGCGCACGCGGCAGCGCATGGCGCGCCGTGACGCACTTCATGGCCGAGCCAGGCAGCAGCACGCAGCGCAGCAAGTGGAGCAGCACGTTCTCAAACTTGAGCTTGCGGTCGTCGATGGCGCGTCCGGAGGTCGAGCCGACGAAGCGCTTCTTGGGGAAGCACTCGGCGAGGTAGTCCCGGATGGCCTGGCACGAGCCGCTGCACTTGAGCGAGTGGCAGGTGTGGAGCTCGTCGACCTGGTTCTTGAACGCGAGGAACTCCGAGTAACGGTACGCGACCTCCCATTTGTGCTTGGTCACGACGCTCTCAATGGTCACGTGGTAGTTGACGTGGTCGTCCGCGAGCGTGGTCGACGGCAGGTGGAGGTCCAGGGGCAGGCCCTGGCGCGCAAAGCCCTGACACTGGAGCGTCTTGAGCGAGAGGTTGCGCACGACCTCGACGTCGCGCAGCTCCTCCGGGCAGTTGTACGGCCGTGTCGGGCGCGCCGAGGCCGGCGGTGACATGAAGACCGAAAAGTTCATGGCGAGGGGGGGTGTTGGTAAAGTGAGGCGCTTGCGGGAGGCAAAGCAAGTTGTGGAATGAATGAACGTGGGGCGAGTGAATTGTTCTCCACACAGTCGTGCCTGTACGGCGGGACCGGCCTCCTCTGGTCCTTGGCAGTGAAGCGCGTTCGTCGCATGCGCAGGCAGAAGAATCCCTGGCCCATACGTACTGTACTGTACGCCCCAACCGCCATGAACATAAAAAGCTGAGACAGTAATCCGGGACGCCGCGTCTCGTTTTCGTCGGCAGAGGGTACATAACCAGGACCGTACCCTTTCGTTTGCCGAAGGGCTGAGTCACACCAAGCACCACGATGCGGATTGGTCGGTTACGCAGTGACGTCGTCTGCGTCCAAGCATGAACACTTCGATTGGCTAATATGCATTCAGATCATCTTTTGATTGGCTGAAGGGTGCGCGTCACGCCTTTAGCGTCGATGTCAAAGACAGATAGATATCTTAGCAACTGGTGGTGGGACATAGGTGGTGACACATTCAAACGCGAGTCACTGCGGTCTAACGCAAGGGTTTCCATCGCTAATAAGTCGGATACTGGAGATAAACGAAGGGCTGTGATCGCAGTGGCGTTGGCGAGGGGAATCTCTACGAGTGTATGCGTGAGTGACGTGCGTGGCGGAGTTCCAGTAACTTCACGGCTCATTCGCTGCAGCGACACTCGGGGACGTCTGGGACGCTTGGCCTGGCCGCAGTCGATCTCCAGGCCATGGAGGGCCGGCTCCCTTCTGCCTTTCACGTCTTCTTTGACATGTACAGCACTGGATCTCACTCTCTATGGCGCTTATCTGTGGCTCGGCCTTCTAATACGTGTATGTCGGCTCGTCAAAGAGCTGACTGCGTTTCTATATGTACACTTTGGCCGAGCAGACAACAGCGACACAAGGCGTCGTTATCAGGCTGCTTGGAGGGAAAGAATCTGAAGCTTGATGCACATACTCTAGTCGGCTGGTCGTCTCCAAGCCGTGTGACACGCTTGACCGCGACGACGTGGCGCCTCGGCATTGGGCTGGGCTTGACCTGGTGTGATCCATTCCCCAGTCGGCAGGCTCTGTCTCAGCATCGCACGTTTGGCCGACTGGATCTCTTGGCGTCCCTTGCACAGTTCTACTGAACCAACACTCTTGCCCCACAGCTGAGTTCTAGCCGGCATGCACAGATGGGAGATGGGTGGTCGACCGTCGACGAACAAGAAGGGAGAAGAGATCCAGACGAGAGGCGAGGACAGGAATTGCCGTTTCTGTGGTCGCCCTGCCCCCAAACCTACACTGTGGGATGCGGGACAGATGGAAGAAAATCGATACACATCTATGAATGGCCACGAGATGCGATGCAATCTCCGCGGATGTGCTGCGGGGCTCAGTTCCGTGACCATGTAAGCCTGAGGTACACACAAGAGGCCCTATGATGAGATCGTGATGTGTCAGTGCTGTGCCTCAGCGTATATTTGGATGGGCATCACGTCCGATCTCGTCGCCGGTGATACTTCCGGACAGTTTCCTGGGGCGGCTTGGCCCCCAAACAGCCAACAGTTCTTCTCGTGAATACAGCGGTTGATATAGATAGATCCTTTGGAGATTCGCTGTCGTTCGTCGGGGCCCGCGAGATCTTGGTAGGCGCGTCAGCGCCCGACGTGGCGCCTTCGCATTGGGGGCTCTTGGAGCCTTGTTGACGGCTGGCAAGGGGCCACCTGGCGTGGGCCACAGTGAGTCTATGTTGTCTGTCTCATGAGGGGGCGGCAAACGCACTCACTTTCTCGTGTGTCACCCACAGCTGAACTATTAATAGTCACCGGCCTTCGTTTGACAAGAAGTGGAACAGAATGAATGGGCCTCCTCGCGAGTAAAAAACCTGTGGCTACAAAGTAGAGCGTGGAGGTGTCCCTCACTCTTGTGGAGAAGCGAGAGGTCTGTTGCGTCTGCCACCTCAGCAAGCGGAACCAGCGAGCGCTGCTCGTGACCCTCCGCTCGTCCGCTCGAATCGCGAGCCGCCACGTCGTGGTCGAGATCTTTTACGCCTACACTGAGTGACGCACGCACTGCACTGCATTGGGCCAAAACACTTTGGCGTACTGAATTTAATTAGGGTTTCATTCAGTATGGGGACGTTTGCTGCTTCCAACGGCTCTGTGCCAGCCACTGACGCACTGACGTGGCGAATCCTGCCGCATCTGTACACTGTGCTGGCATTCTTCTTCGCACGCCAGCCCGGCCATCACGCATCGTTCTTCTTGTTCTTCTCGTCTGGATGCCGCACTCAATCACGGGCACGCATTTCACCGTCCTCTTTCCAAAATCGCTGGCTTTTCTTCCTCTCTTGCTGCTTTGAGATCTCGAGCTTAGCACAGCACGATACCCACGCGTTCGCTGGCCATGCGCGGGCACCGCCAGTTGTACAGGTAGTAGTGGAGGTCGCCGTCGCCGGCGCCAAACTTGAGGTCCTCGAGGAACTCCATGTTGTCCATGAGCGTGAGCGCGTTGAACACGTCAAAGTCGGTCTGTTTGGCCATAATCAGCGCGTCCTGCATGAGCGCCGTGAGCGAGACCGAGGTCGCGACGTTGTAGAACGAGTACGCCGCGCGGAGCGTCTGGTGCTTGTCGTTGCCGATAATGGTCGACGGTAAGTGGTAGAAACTGCAAAAGTCCGTGACCTGCTTGGTCTTGGGGTCTTCCACGACGTAGGCGCTGATCACGCCGTCGCGCGGCAGCATCCAGTGCGCGACCTCGGCCTCGTCGTACTCGGGCACGAGATCAAACTTGCGCAGGTACGTCGCGAGCAGCTTCGTGACGTGCGCGACGTCTTTGGGCTCCATCTTGCGGAAACCGGGGGTCACGGGCGCGGACGGCAGCTTGTACATCTTGATCGTGCCGGTCATGGTCATGCGCGGCGGCAGGCGCGAAAAGCCGACTTCGATCAGTTTCTTTGGGTTGAGCGAGCGGTGGAAGTAGCGGCACTGGCCCACGGGCATGGGCAGCACGACGCCGGCCGTGTACACGGCCTGCCACATGTCCTTGAGGTTGACGCGGCGCGTGATCTCCTTGATGAGCACGGGCGCGAGCCGCTTGGCACGCAGCTTCTTGTGGACACATAGAAAGTTGACCTCGGCCATTTGGAGGCTCGCGTCGTACATGCGCGTGGTCACGGGGATGCCGCTGATGAACGCCATGAGCTTGTTGGTCTTGGTGTTGCGCACGCCGACGTGCCACTCCTTGAAGTACCCGGGCGACGTGAGCGCCCACTTGAGGAACTCGACCGAGTAGTCGAAGCGGAACATGTTGTCGTCGTCCTCGACGTAGTTCTGCGTGAGCAAATCGTACACTTCCTGGGCCTCGTTGTCGTCGGTGAAGTCGACATCGCACCACGCAAACCCCGCGGGCATGGCGTACGGTTCGGCGCGCACATCGGCCACGGTCTTGGGCGCGTCGATCGCGCCATGGTCGCTCGGGTGCTCGTCGATCTTGGGCACGGGCTGGGTCTTCCAGAACTTGAAGTCGTCCTGCGAGCGCGGCTTGTCGGCGGCCTCGAGCAGCGCCGACGGGTCCTGCACGAGGTTGAGTTGCTTGAGCACGCGCAAAAACTCTTCTTGTTCCTCCACAGTGTTGAGCTCCAGCTGCTTGTCCTTCTCCTTCTCCTTGGACGCCTTGTCCTTAGACGCCCTCTTCTTGTCGGCCATGTTTCTCCCTTGGTGTATGGTGAGTGGGGTGATGTTCCCGTATGTGTGGCCGGGTGGAAGATTTCCAACTATGTACGTGAGAAAAACGATTGGTTGAAATGATTAGATTAGAGACTTTTTATTGGTTCAATCCATGCACTGTTTTAAGGGAATTCGTGGTACGAGGCCTGGCTATGTGCAAATGGTTGAACCGTAAAGTGAGCGCTTCTGGAGATGGATATCTTGGGAAGGTGCGTTTCCTCCTTTCCCTCCATCATCACCTCCTGTCGCCCCACATCATCGTGCCTATGTGTCAATCCCCGTCGCCCACGGAGACGCGGCGGGGTCGTCATAGACACGCGGTCCCAAAATGCCAGGATGGCGGACGAGTATCGTGCGGTACCGGTACCAGTATGCGAGGTGCGCTGCCACAAAAAAGTGGAGGCGAAGCAAGGACAGGGATTCGAAGTGATCTCCCCCTCCTACCGGCATTGGTCACGATCCAGCGGTTTCCAAATCTGACCGCAACACTCGCATCGTGTACCAGTGCTGGTACGCTCCGATAGAACGCTGGCTCGATGGAAGAATCGCGAAACAATCTCGCACTCGCACCTGTGTGTGACCAACACAGATGCTGAAGAAATCATCTTCATGAGCTTGATCGTACCGGTACTCACCGTACCCCACAGTATGTGAGCTCGTGGTCGCCCGAACCGAGTCAACATGGTTAGGATCGAAGGAAGATCCATACGGAGACTTCCATTGGTCATTCATTTCGTAGTACGTACGCATCAACGCTTAACATTACTCTAACAAACAAGACTGGGAGAATTAGATCTCAATTTCCTTGGCCTTCCCGTCCGGGTTCTCGATTTCCACAACTTGCTTCAGCTCAATAAGAGAGCCGGCGCGCACCGTGGACGTCTCCGAGCAGACGGAAGACACATCCGATAGCCGCTGGATGGCGGTGTCCGTGGGCTTTTCGAAAATGCGACCGTTGTGGCTGCTCTGTAGATGCGTTGACGACGACGACGCAGAGAACTCCGATGTCAAAGATGACACCGACTCGAACGACGCTGCGGAACCGGCCGACGCCGAAGCCGACGAAGCCGAGGACGAAAATGTCGCGACCTTCCCGTGGTTTCCGACGACGTCCTCTGAGGCACGCGACGCGTGGACGCGAACCGAGGTCATCATCAGCGGGTTGAATGGTTCCGTTTCGGACAGCGTCGGCGAGGGTGGGGGCATCACGAAGAACGACGAGGCGGCAGGTTGCGGTGGCGGCGGTGGAGGAGGAGGAGGCGCTCTCTTGCTGGTACCGCCACGCATCTCCGCAAACGAGAGTGTCTTCTTGGAGGTCGGCGTTGAGTGGGAAGGTGGCGTGGGCGCCGCCAGCACAGGCAGCGGCATGAGCTCGTCAATTTCCAAGATAATGGAATGCTTTTTGGGGCGCGTGCTCGGCGCCCCCGATGCCGACGCGGACGAGTTGCCTCGGGACCGGGATCGATCTCGACTCTGCGCACGTTCGCGCTGAAGGCCGTCACCGTACTGGAACAAGTCATCGCACATGCTGTCGTGGAAACCCTGGATCGTGCTGGCGACACTTCCGGTCGTGTCCCTCGTGAGCCCGCTGCTCGTGCCTTGGCTCCGCAGCGAAGACGACACGGTCGTCGAGGACGTAACCATGCTCGCGTCGGTCGAGGGCTTGGTGTGGTACTGCGGCTTGTACTGGCCATAGTCCGGTTGATGCTGCTGTCTCGCGGTAGCTCCGACTGGTGTACGAGGCTGCGTGGTCTGAAGCATGGGCGTCGGCATCACGTTGCTTGGCGACGGGTCGACGAGCCGGTAGGTCGTGCTCATGTCCGGGCGGAACGATGACGAGGACGCCTGCGACGCCTGTGGCAGTCGGCTCGGAGCGAGGTTCGGACTCACGACGGGCGCGTTCGTGTTGAAGAGACTGGCGCCGCCACCCACGCGGCCATTGTTGGAAAACACGGACAGGCGCTGGTGGTGGTTGAGCTGGCTCTGGCTCGGATCGTATGAGAGCCGAGAGGATGGCGGTGGCGGTGGCAGTTCGATCGACACCGTGGGTGTGCCGAGGTTCGGGTCATTGTGGAATTTGGCGTCGATGAACCGCCGGTTTCGCCGCCTCCGTCGGATGAAGACGATCACGCCCAGCGCGAGCAGCAGCACAACGATCACGACGGTCACGGACACGACAGCGCCGGAGCTTCCGCCTCCGCCGGACTTATTGGTGGTGGGCACGACGATCGTCGCATTGGGCGTCACCGAAGGTGCGGCGGTTGGTGCGATCGTTGCGATTGTCGTCGGCTCGGGCGTCTCGGTCTCGGGCACGTGGGACTCTTCCCAATCGAACGACCCCGAGTGCTCGTGTTCATGGCTGCCTTCGCCCGAGAATGACGCTGTTGGCTCCGTGGTCGGCTCCTCGGTAAGCTCGGTCGGATCGAGAAAAGTCGACGACGCCGTGGCCGCATCCGCATGCGACGCGGTGCTCATTTGTGATCTGTGTGTCTGTCGAGTGGTGGTGGTGCTCTCGCTCGTGAGAAGAGGATGACCGCCTGCGCGGAGATGGAGGTCTATCGATCGGTAGAGAGATCGCTGTAGGGAAATGGAAACGAAAGCTCGCTCCCCCTTCCGTTTCCGTCGCACCGCCGCGCCGTCCAGATCGAAGCTGGCGAAGTGAAGGCACGCGGGAGAGGGACGCTGTGCCAGTGCAGTCAGACCTGGACGCAGACGCTGCCGGCGGGCCAGACGGCCACCTGGTTGATCCAGTCAGTGCCAGCACTGACACTGGTGCTGACTGAACGATTCCAGCCCGTGCGGCGCGACCACATGGGTGACAGGGAACCCCACAGTGTGACCATGTAAGGCCAGACTGTAGGCGAACGAGGCCGTTGTCGTCCGCTTGCGCTTGGCCGCCGCGAGCCCGGCTTTCTCCGGCGAGTCCAGCGGAGCTGCTCGTGCAGACAGTAGAGGCCCAACAGCTCGCCAGCTGGCGCATTTTGCCAGCCACTCCATCACCTAACCGAGTAGGTTATGTCCTGTGGTGTCTGATACGAAACCTCTAATATTGAATGGCTACATATCGATCTTCAAAAGCATTGAAAGTTGGGACGCGTGGCGCGGGTCGCCTCCAAGATGCTGGCGATAGGCACGCGCTTCTGGTCCATCGTGTCGCGGTCGCGCACGGTCACGCACTTGTCCTCCAGCGTGTCAAAGTCGACGGTGAGGCACATGGGCGTGCCGATCTCGTCCTGGCGACGGTAGCGGCGGCCGATGCTGCCGGCCACGTCGTAGTCCACGCTCGAGCTGTACGCGAGCTGCTCAAAGAGCTGCTGCGCGACCTCAGTGAGCGGCTCCTTCTTGACGAGCGGCAGCACGGCGAAGCGGTACGGTGAGATCTCCGGGTGGAGGCGCAGCACCGTGCGTTTGCGGCCGAGCACTTCCTCTTCGTCGTACGCGTCGAGAAGCATCGAGAGTAACACGCGGCCCAACCCGAGCGCCGGCTCGACGACGTGCGGCAGGTACTCTTCCTTGGCGACTGCGTCCTGGTACAACAGGCTCTTGCCGCTCGCGTCCATGTGCTTCTTGAGGTCGTAGTCTGTGCGGTTCGCGATGCCCCAGAGCTCGCTCCAGCCAAAAGGGTATTTGAACTGGATGTCGGTCGTCGCGCGCGCATAGTGCGCGAGCTCCTCGGGCGCGTGCGCGTGCTTGCGGATGTTTTCCGGCTTGACGCCGTACTTGAGCAGAAACTGGTAGCACTCGTCGACCCAGTATTCGTACCACTTGTCCGACTCGTCCGGGTGCGTGAAGAACTGGAGCTCGAGCTGCTCAAACTCGCGCGTGCGGAACAGGAAATGGCCCGGCGAGATCTCGTTGCGGAAGCTCTTGCCCATCTGACCAATCCCAAAGGGCAGCTTCTTGCGCATCGTGGACTGCACGTGCGCAAAGTTGATGTACGCGCCCTGCGCGGTCTCCGGGCGCAAGTAGATCCAGTTGCAGGTCTCTTCGGTCGCGCCCATGTTCGTCCGGAACAACAGATTGAACTTCTTGGCCGGCTGGAACGTGTGCTTCTTGCCGCAGTTCGGGCACGCGATCGCGTGGTGCGCGAGCAGTGCGTCCATCTCCTCGAGCGACATGACCGCGATCGCGTCCTGCTCTTCCTTGGACGTGAGCTTGGACTCGAGCAGCTGGTCCACGCGCACGCGCGAGTTGCAGCTTGAGCACACGGTCATCGGGTCCGTGAAATTGTCGACGTGGCCCGAGGCAGTCCAGACGGCCGAGCTCATGAGCACGCTCGAGTCGAGGCCCACGCAGTTGGGCCGCTTCTGCACGAACTCGAACCACCAGCGATCCTGGATGTTCTTCTTCATGAGCGTGCCCAGCGGTCCATAGTCGAAACTGTTGGCCAGCCCGCCGTAGATGTCCGAGCCCGGGTACACGAAGCCGCGGTGGCGGCAGAGCGCGACCAGCTTGTCCTGCAGATTGCCGTTGACGGCATCGGAAGCCGCCGCAGCCGCCGCGGTCTTCTTTTTGCTGGAGAACAGGCGCCGCTGCGGCGCGCAGCGCGCGGCCGACGCGAGCGATGAGAAGCGCGCCATCTCCAGTGGAATGAATCGGACCGCAGGTTCTTTGCGTCACATCTTGCGAGCAGCTCCACACGCCGTTGGTGCAACCTTGGCGACTTCAGCCCTTACCTTCGTGCGACATTCATTCCTCCCTTGGATTTGACTTCCAAACGTCAAGATGGAAGAAGGCGAGTGTGTCGTGCTGCGGTTACTGGTGGGCGAGCGCGCATTGGGGACCGCAGACGCGTGGAGAGAGGCGTTGCGTACCCTGCTCCTACTAGGACAGGCGCATGAGGATAACTCCACAGCGTTGGACACCAGCGCAGGCTCGGCGCCGCGATCTGCCGCTGTGATCGTCGTTGCTGCCGTGGAAACCATCCTACCGCATCTCGTCGATTACAAGACGTTCTACGAGAACGTGTCAGGACTGCTCACATTCTGCGAACAAGAATGCCTCGCCGAGCTCTTCAACATGGTCTGCCGGTGGCTTACGGTGGCGTCGACCACGTCGTCTGTGTTCCGCCGCTGGCTGTACACGTACGTAAACGATGCGAGCGACACGATGATGGCGGTGAGATCCCAGCAATGGAAGCAGGCCGTGCTGGTCGCGGCGCTGCAGGAGACCGACGCCCGGCTCAAGACCGAGTTGCTGAGACTCATCGATCGGCGGATCGGATCACTCGCTGGTGCCGTCGAAGCGAGGCCACCACCGTCCTCCGTGTCATCAGCCCACAGTGAGCTGCGCCGACTACTGTTGTTCTATTGGCACCACGCCGAGAAATTGAGCCAGTCGTCGGCTCTTTGTGCCGCCAAAGTCGTGGCATTGACCCGTGGCGACGTGGCGCCAACTGAGGAGACGCTCGCGCTCCTTCGCTGGGGTCAAGTCCTCGAGCCGCTCTTCTTTGAGAACTTTGTGGGTGACCTCCAGAGATTGCAAGCGCTGCGGCGATCGGCCGAGCTCGAGCTGCGCGTTCCAAGTGGTATTGAAGCGTTCCTCCACGCGACTGCACAACCTCGAGCAGCAGCGCTGGCCGCGCTCGAAGCTTCGCGACAGCATCTGCACTCTGCTGCGCAACGCAAGGTCAAGTATGTATATCGATCACAAGACAGTCCCCGCGCCAACGGGATGGATATGGGTGACCTGAGCAGTGTGGATTTAACCATTGCACACCACGTGATCTTGTATCTGGGCAGCGACCTTGCTCTTCTCCCCGCGGAAGTCTTCTCGTGCGTGTTCCCAGCGTTTGTTGTCGCAGCTGCATCTGTGCTACGCGAACAAAGCGGCACGAACCAGACTGCTCTCGACGCGAGCAAGCTGATCATCAGAAACCTGTTCGGTCTCCTGTCGCTGCGAACGGATTCTCCAAGTCTACTGCTCCTTCTGGTTGCGATCATCGATCTGCACATCACATCGCTGCCAACGTGGAGCGAGGATCCCGAGGTTTTCAGTCAGGTCATTGACGAGCTCAGTGAAGCGGTCGTCCTGGAAATCGACGACGAGAAGCGATGGGTTCTGCACACCGCGCTGCTCCAGCTCGTGCTGGAGTGTGATGCCACTGTTCTTCTCGACCACAGTGCATTCCTAGCGGAGCGGCTGCCGCATGAGGCGTATGACCTGGTTCGCCACCGCCTGAAGAAGTAGTAACCCACTGTGAAGATGGAACACGAAATCGTGTGTGTGCATTGATCTTGTTCCATCGGTTCCATATTGCCTTCGTGTCTCTCTCTTAGTCTTCCTGCCGTTTGGTCACACCGCCCTTGGGACCGCGAATGCGCGTGCGCATATCCAGTTGGCCGCGCTTGCACTCAAAGTACGCATATCGAAGCTCCTACCGAGTATCCACCAACACAAAAAGGTTCCATCAGATCCTGGTCCTGTCGTCTCACATCCGTTCAACCTCGGCCGTCTACGCACCCTGCACTCGTGGCCAAACTCCTTGAGCTTGAGGCACTGCTTGAGTGTGCGCGTGCCGTCGCTCATGCACTCCTCCGTGACCATGCAGTCGCGGAGCGCCTCCGCCATATCGCGACACGACTTGCCCATGGTCGTCGAAAACGCGTTCTTCGGTTCTGGTGAGCTGCTCGTCCGCTTGATGCTGAGTGACTACCAGCTCACACTCACTTTAGTGCCCATAGCATCAGATACTCTCTGATACCGTCTCAGATACGCTGCTGAAGTGCCACGTTGGCGGCTCGTGGCACTGCCACCTCACCGCATCTGATTCCCCGTGCTCTCCCCCGCCAGGTCAAAACATCTCCGGCACAGCCAAATAGGAGAAAGAAAGAAGAAGCCCAATTGACCATGAGCGGCAAGGAGACGGCGCCCAAGGAGGACAAGCAGCCGGAGCTCAACACCGTGGAGGAGCAGGAGGAGTTCCTGCGCGTGCTCAACCAGCTGCGGCTCGCGCAGGACCCGCGCGGCGCGGCCGAGAAGCCGCGCTCCCAGGACGACTTCAAGTTCTGGAAGACCCAGCCCGTGCCCAAGATTGACGAGTTCCCGAGCGAGCACGGCGCGATCGATGCGCCCAAGACCGTGGCCGATGTCCGTGCCGAGCCGTACGCCATGCCCGCGGGCTTTGAGTGGTGCGATATGGACTTCACGAGCGACACGGAGGCCCAGGAAGTGTACGATCTTCTCGTGCAGAACTACGTCGAGGACGACGGCGCGACGCTGCGCTTTGACTACTCGGTCGATTTTTTGAAGTGGGCGCTCACGCCGCCGGGTTTTCACAAGCAGTGGCACGTCGGCGTGCGCAACACCAAGACCAAGAAGCTGATGGCGTTCATCAGCGGCATCCCCGTGACCACGCGTGTGTACGACAACGAGATGGCCATGGCCGAGATCAACTTTTTGTGCGTCCACAAGAAGCTGCGCACCAAGCGCCTCGCGCCCGTGCTCATCAAGGAGATCACACGCCGCGTGAACTTGCTCGACATTTGGCAGGCGATCTACACGGCCGGCGCCGTGCTGCCCATGCCAGTGTCGCAGTGCCGCTACTACCACCGCTCGCTGAACCCGAAGAAGCTCGTGGAGATTGGCTTCTCGCCGCTGCCGCCACGCATGACCATGTCGAGTCTGATCAAGGCGCTGCGCCTGCCCACGGCGACGGCAATCCCGGGCTTCCGTGTTATGGAGCGCAAGGACCTCGCGCAGGTCGAGAAGCTGCTCAAGAGCTACCAGTCCAAGTGCCAGCTGATCACGCACTATAGCGAAGACGAGGTCGCGCACTGGATGCTGCCGCAGGACGGCGTCATGAGCTCGTTTGTGGTCGAGAACCCGGAGACTCACGAGATCACGGACTTTAGCAGCTTCTACCACTTGCCGTCATCGGTGCTGGGCAACGACAAGCACAAGACACTCCGCGCAGCGTACTCGTTCTACAACGTCGCGACCTCGGCCACGCTCGCGGCGCTCATGCAGGACACGCTCGTGATGGCCAAGCAGCAAGAGTTTGACGTGTTCAACGCGCTCACGATCATGACGAACGGCGAGTTCCTTGAGCCGCTCAAGTTCGCCAAGGGCAGTGGCGAGCTGCAGTACTACCTGTACAACTGGCGCTGCCCCCGCATGGCCCCCAAGGACGTCGGCGTCGTGCTCTGCTAAGCATGCCCACGCTTACTCGAACACCCATCGCTCCCCCCACGCCACTAGATCCAATTTGGGTCCAGTGTAGCCATCGCTCCAAATCAGGCGCACTTAATCCGCATAAAGCGTATTTAGTGACACTATCCTTTCGTGCAACCTTCCGATCGACTCGTATTTAGGAGGTAACGTATACCCAAGTATACACTCCGTATACGGGCCAGACTTTTTTGCGGTGGTGGGGAGCTCCACGGTTCTCCCTTGGGAAGGCAGACGACCGGCGCGAGAGATACTAAGGACCCCCAAGATGGCGAGTTTGTTGGCGGGCAAGCGGCTCGTGGTCAAGACCGGCGGTGCGCGTGTGGGCGTGTCCCACATGCAGCAGCGCACGATGTACGCCGTGTTCGAGAAGTACATGGAGGCCTACAAGCGCTACGGCTGGAAGCTCTCGCTCTGGAAGCTTTACAACCCCGGCGACGTCAAGTTTGGTTACAAAGTGGGCGAGGACCAGTTTGGCAACGAGTACTTTGAGGACCCGACCGAGCTCCACCTCCAGAACCGCTACACCGAGTACAAGGTGCAGTCGTTCAACGATTTTGACGGCTCGAGCATCCCGCCCGAGTGGCACCTCTGGATGCAGCACATCACGGACGCCAAGCCCGGCGAGCCCGGCCAGGACGTACGTTGTGCATGGGCGCCCATGGAGATATCTGGTAGGAAGAACTAACTGTACTGCGCTATACGTGATAGCCGGCGAACTGGCCCAAGGTGCCGATCGCGAGCGAGTCGCACGCGCCGTACGCGAACCACCTCGGCCCGACCAAGCCCTACCGCATGAACACGACGCAGATGCGCGCGCGCGGCTACGGCGTCGGCAGCATCCTCACGTCGGCCGACGAGCCGGACCAGTACTACATCCAGCGCGGCCACGCGCAGCGCCTGCGCCAGCGCAAGAACGACTTCTTTGACGAGGTCGACTACAACGACGTGACCAAGCCCCCGGCCACCAGCTCGGAGATGCTGCGCCCTCTCGACAAGAACTAAAAAGAAACTCATTGCCACCACAAGACTCTGGACATGTTGCCGTCTGTGGTGGGGAGACAAGAAAGAGAAGGTGTCGCGCGGAGACGCCGTGTGGGGATATCAAAAAGAGTGGAGAGTCCGACTCGGCGGTGTATGACGGGGGAAAAATGAAAAATGAAGCAAAACAAAAACTGTGGGGTGTCCATTTACATCATCTTTGACTACAGGTACGTGTTGGAGATCGCGGCCAGCATCCACGCCTTCTCGACCGTGAACCCTGCGGTGGGAGTCTCTGTGGAGTGCCCCTTGAGAGGCGACGAGTGCGAGCTGCTGGTCTCCTCTTCTTCTTCTTCTGTCGTCTCCTGTGATGCCAGTGGAAAGCCCTTGGATCGCAAGAGCTCACGTGCAAACGTGATCTCTTCACAGACGCCCGAGTGGATCTGTTCTTGCCAGAACGCGTCGTCGCGTGCGCGTACTCGCACTTGCGCCTCGTATAGCGTTTCCAGCGCGTCAACTCCTCCGGCGATCCAGGCATCGCGCGCCTGCAAATGGAAACACGGCGCGATCCTCATCTCTCGACGCGTTGTTGTCCCTCCCCACACGCCAGAAAAGTCACCGAGTCGCGCGTACTTGTCCGAAAGCCACTCGACGCCGCACACGGGGAAATGGAGCACGCAACTTCGCAGCGCCGGCGCCGGCGCGTGCCACACTGTTACATCCGAGCGCCGCGGATCGTAAAAATTGGCCACGCTGCGCCAGTTTCGGGCACCTCCCTCCAAGCGCCAGTGATGGACGCTCGCTGGCACAACTACACCTGCCATGGCACGGTTCCTGTCCTCGCTGGCATGGCTACCATCACCGCCCTCGGGCACGCGCACGAGCGATTTCCCGTTGTCGTAGAAGAGGAAAAACTGGTCGTACGGCGACCTCGCCTGCCACGCGCGCATCGCCTTCTGCGACGCGCTCGAGAGCGGGATCCGTGCCGTGTGGCGGCGAAACTTGGTGGCCGACACGAAATAGTTGGCGCCGTTGGTCGTGGTCGGCACGGCCTCGTAGTTGGCGACCGTGAGCTGGTGGATGCGTGGCCGCTGCGCCTCCAACTCCGCTAGAAACTCACACAGCGTGCTCGTCGGCGGCTGGCAACTCGCCATGCCTTCGCAGAAGAAGAGCTCGTCCACGTCGAGATGCAGCAGCCAGCGCGTCGTCGTGTCGGGATTGGCCAGGTTCCGGTTCCTGTAGAGCTGCATGGCCAGCTCGGCGTTCAGCGTCTGCCGACTCGCGACGTCTTCCGCCATCGCACTGCGCAGGCTCGCGTAGTTGACGCAGTCTGCGTACGAGAGCTTGATCCTTCCATCCGCCGAGCACACCCCTTGGAGGTCTGCATCCTCTTCCCACCGGTACAAGAGCTCGATACGTCCGTGTGCCACGAGCGACGCGACGTCCGCGTGCAACGTCTCACGTGTGGGCTGCTGCGTCGCGTCGCCGTCGAAGAACACGGTCACGCGGTCGACGCCAATGGAAATGTGGTACAGTAAGAACGAACTGAGCACGTCGACGTGGCGGCCGCCGCGCGCGCGGTCGCGCAGCCACACGGTCGTCACCAGCGCTACGCCGCTGGGCATCTGAACCTTGATTAATGTGAGCGACAAGGTTCCCTCGTTACAGTGCCTATAGCAACATAAGGAACATGTCAGTAAAAGAAAGAAGCCATGAACACCATGGTCAGCGTTGCGCATATAACTTTCATCTGTCTCTCTCTTTCTTTCGTGGCCGTGAGAAAGCGCACTTAGATCGTGCGAAAGTCCTTGAACTTGTTCTCGACGTCCTCCTTCATCTCCGGGTCCATCGTGTTGCGCACGCCAATCAGGGCCTTCGACATGGCCTCCGAGGCACCGATCATGGGGCGTAGCACAGCGACCGGCACGGCGCGGATCACCGAGCGCACGTATCCCTGCGAGCCCGTCTTCTTGTACTCGATCAGCGGCACGGCGACGATCGTCTTTGCCGCCACGTGGAGCTCGCGCGACAGCGAGTCGTACGCCTGATACAATCCTTCCGTAGCGTTGGAGGGCTGCTGCGCAAGGTACTGGCGACTGCCGATACCGCCGCGGTCCTGCGCACTGCGGATGCCACCACCGCCCATACTCTTCGAGTTTCGTGCAATCCGGCTTCCGGGCTGTCGGTACTTGATCTGCTTCTTGCGGGAGGAAGCTGAGGACACGACGTCGTCTGCATGCTCGAGCAACGCCTGCGTGCCTTGCGCCACCTTAGAGGCCGTGTTCAGGGTTTCGATGGTCACCGACTTAAGGAAGCTCTTGGCACCCTTCTTGATACCACGCACGAGACGCCTGTCTCGGCCATAGTGCTCGAGCGGCAGCAAGATGAGGTCAGCAGCACCGGATCCGATGTTCGCGAACGGTCGAAGTGGGGGCATCGAGACACTCGCGACGCACTTGTGAATCTGGTGGCGCGAGATATCGTTCACCCACGACATGAGCACATGCTCGCCTAGTGCGGCCCATCCGTCAATGCCACTCGCCTTCACTCGTCGAAGCACCAACTCCATGCCTTCCAAGACGAACAAGTTGATCACTTCCAGGTAGTCGCCCGCGCGTAGCGCATCAAAATCGACGCGGTTGGGGCGGTAGTCGATCTTGATCTTGCACGGCCGGATATCGATGCTTTGGAAAAACCACACACCCAAACTGACATCCGACTCAGTCACTTTGCTCGGCGTCGGTGGTGTCATGGCCGACAGCTCCGTTCCATCCATGTCCGCATTGCTTTCCTCGTCTTCATCCTCGTCGACACCTGCACTCGCCGCGGCACTTGGACCTCGTCCACCAGCTTCGGCCGCCACGAACTGCCGCAGAAAGCTCACAACTTCTTGATCCAGGTTTACGCGCAACGGCAGCATGCGCACTTTCAGACGATGCTCCTCGCACAAGTTCGGGCCTGGGCGAACCGTCATCAGGTGCACGTGCACCATGCTGCTTCCACTTTCTCTGGGATGGCTGGCATCCGACTTCCAGTAGCAGATGATCTTTCGAATCTGTGACGTCGAGATGTAGTCGAGGATCTCGATGTCGCCAAATGCCAACACCGTGTTGGACGCCAACGGCTGCGATTCTTCATCGTTGAAAATGTCCAGTCGCAACTGGATGCGAGTGACGACCAGCTCCAGCATCTCTTCCGTTTTTCGCCCACTCTTCAACGATCGCTTTCGCGTGGCCGCGCTGGTGCTCGAAGACGACCGATCCGTATCAGCACGATTGCCAACCCGTGATCGTGCCGATGAAGAGAACAGAGCCACCTCGCCAGGTTCTGAGCCAAACAAACCCTGCTCTGGTGACGGAACGTAGTTGTCCAGCAAAGCGTCGAGCAGCTTCTCCTTTCGGTCTTTTGTAGCTGCACCTTCAACGATCCGGTCGTCTTGAGTAGTAGACACAGTCGTTGTTCCACGGCGGGTCAATGTCGGAACGTTAACGAGGTCCTTAGACCAATCCGACCCACCAAAGAAACGAATGCAGATATTGAAATCACGAAGGAGAACGTGGCGGATGACGATTGGGCTTGTCACAGGGTTCTTCGTTGCCATGCCCTCGCGTGCGACACCACGAATTGCTTCATCGCACTCCCGTTCGCCAAAAGAGAGTGACGCAGCGGTTCCACCGATCGGGATTTCGACGTGGTGAGGGTAGATTCGAGAAGGGGGTCCTTCACGCTGACTCGATTCGCCAGTTGGATCGTCGTAAAACCAACGAGCCGTTGGCTCGTCTGGTGGTGAGAAGAGGTTCGGCAGGGCACTCGTTGCGCCAGAGTGGCTGGAGTGGTCCGAGAAGGACGTTCGGCGCGGGATAGATACTGGTGCTGCCAGATCCACTCTCGAGGATCTCCGCGAACCGAGCGCAGTCGGAGCGTGTTGTTGGTATTGGAAGGGGGTGTCGGCCCTTTCTTCGTCCTCGTCTTCATCATCAAGATCTTCGACATCCTTTCCATCACTTGATTCAAAGGCCATCAGGTGGTTGAACTTCGTCTGCATTTCACGGTCCAACGTGAAGTCGAGCTCCACCTCGGTTCCTTGATCCTCGCCATTGCCAATCATCATTGACATGGACAACGGGTGAGGAGCTTCGTTTCCCTCGCCGTCGCTGGATTCGTCGTCCATGAACTGGGCGTGATGCGAAAATGAAGACTCGGTTTCTTCTGTCTGCAACTCGCTCAGCTCAACATCTTGCTGAGTTTCCATCCCCCACCAGTTTTTCGGACCAGCAGGGAAGCCCGCCGATGGAAACTCATCATCTTCGTAGTCGTCGTCCTGAGAAGGAGAGTTGAAGTCGGTGGGAATGGGTAGCTTTAGCTCGTGGAGGAGTGCATCTTCATCCACCGGATCGAAACGGGGAGAAGATGAAGGCGAACTTGCAGCAACAGAGTCTCTGAAAGCTCCAGGTCCCAGCCAACGAGCTGAATGCTCATCAGGTAATGAGCCCACGGGATGATTTGCACCATGGATAGCTGATTGGCTATCGCCTCTAGAAGAAAACCATGGATCAGCATCGCCTGAAGAAGGTGCTGCCGTCTGCTCGACACTGGACGACATCAAGAAGTCACCAGCAAATATGTCTTCTCCGCTCTTCACACCGTTTCCGGAGTAGTAGTCTTCGATGACGAGCTCATTGATTCGCATCGTCGGCTTCAGTGGTTCCTCCACGTCCTTAGTATACTTGTGCCGAAGTTCTCCCGCACTCATCGTGTCATCGCGTTCACCGAACTGTGGTATCCCACTCACCATTCGATCCTTCTCCTTCTGAATCTCACTCAGCCGTGTCTGCAGCAAACGAGCCTCAGTGTCTGTGGTTGCGTGGCTCCCCGAGAATACTCGTCTACTGCTGCCGAATGCATTTTCATCGAGCTGAGCAAATAGGTTGACTCCCGAGCTCGCTGTCCGGCTGGTCATACTGTGTGTTCGACTGATTAGCGAGGTGTGCGAGGCATCGCGGTCACTACTTCGCGCGTTCTGTGCTGCAAGTCTCGCACTCGTGAGAGGAGGAGTCTGGGACAATGATTCATCAA
The DNA here is from genome assembly GCA_023337735.1 of Pythium biforme. Taxonomy (NCBI): domain Eukaryota; phylum Oomycota; class Peronosporomycetes; order Pythiales; family Pythiaceae; genus Pythium; species Pythium biforme. Next base: position 11,602 of record JAADXJ010000163.1, on the reverse strand, counting down.
CTGACGGGCGGGAGCTTCGAACAGTTGCAGGCCCTAGGTTAGTCACGACGGACACGCTTGCGACATCCTTCACTCGGTCGAGGCCAACGTATGCAGTCGTATCGCGAGGTTCGCCTTCAACGCTGAGCTGCTCGGTCCAGGTGGAGATCACTTCGATCAGGGTGTTGAACGAATCGAAGCACGCGTAGACGTTGGCCGTACCTAAGGTCAATTCCACTGACAACTCAGGCGCACCAAGCGACGAGGGAGAGACTTTTCGCTCTGTGGGTACCATCGTCGTGCTCTGCTCTACTGGCGGCACAATCGCACGTAAGAAGACATCGACGAAGTCCACCGTGACCATCTGCAAGAATCCGTGCTTCTCGAAAAACATCAGCTGTGATGGATACAGTGCCGCAAGTTGGCCTCGACTCCGAGATTCGCCGGGGAAGCTCACAACGACTCGCTTTTTGTTCTTGTTGGTGGAAGTCAACAACTCGTTGCCGAGAATGTTGTCGTCAATCTCTTCATACGTCGGACGATCCGGAGTGAGATGCAGTTGAATGTCCCTCACACAGATTTTGTATCCTTGAATCAGTGCTCCGGTGACAACGTTTGAAGAGACGCTCACGTTGCCTAGAACCAACATTATCCGCGACGACAACGTTGTCGGAGAGTAGTCGACAATGGCATCGTAGAAGCTGACGAAGAGCTTGGTGAAAACGGTCTTCGGTGGGACCGCGAGCTTGACCGTATCGTAGGCCTTCGCCTGGATCAGCAGCAGAATTTCAGCATACTCATCCGACGTCGTGCTTGCGGAATCGAGCGGGATGATAGGGGGTGGATATTCGAGAAGTAGAATCTCCGACAAGAAGATCGCCCACTTCGAAGACACGTCGTACCGCAAATTCACCTGAGAGATGTGAAGCTCCACCTTCATTTCTCGCATCTCCTGTGTTTGATCGATAAAATCGATTCCCACAAAAAGAACTGGGGCTTCATTCACACCGATTGGGTTCTTGTACAGAACTGGGGATGCCACCTTCGACTGCCTGTCTTCTTCAAGGAGGGTGATGTTCTGCGCTGCGACGTGGACTCGTGAAACGAGTTGGCCCATCCACTGTGATACTTGGAAGACTCGAAAGTCTTGGAATGCGATGTGGTAAACGCACAAAGTCGAGGGGCTTGCGTCAGCGTCAGATGCTGGTGGTGCATAATCAAGTTGAAGCGTTCCATCGTTGAGCTCCACGTCCACTGACATGTAACTTGGGATCAAGCGGCTGCGATAAGCTGCAGTAACCATCATCTGATTGTGGCCATTCACGTCGATCGGATTGATCATCATCAGCGCGTCGAACAGGATCATGAGCCGATCGAACGATTGCTTGTTGAACAGGATCTTCGAATGAGGAATCCGAATCTCCAGATCAATCAACGCGGCGGCACTCGCCGCCACCTCAAAGTTATGAGCGCGATTTCTCGCATCCTGACTCCAACCGTTCGAGCCTACGCGACCACCGTCATTGTCATCACCACTTTTCTCCTCAGAATCGCTTGCCATATTAGTGGCAGCCTCGATGTACTGCTCCAGAGAATCCTGAGATATGTTGTGCTTGGCTGTCAGCGCAGATCTGATCTCTTCGTTCGATGGCACTTGCATCCGAACCCGCAACCGACAACTGTCGCCGGACGTCATGTCACTGCGCCCGCCAATGATCGCTGACTTTGTGCGTATCGTGTTGCGCTGATCTCCGCCAGTTGGGCCGACGAGCGCTACGCTTACTGTATCGAATCGAATGTCGAACTCAGAGAGCCACGGTAGCTTCGGCTTCAAAGACGCGGGAGGAGGAGAATCGGCTTCTGCACCATCCGCGTAGGAACTTGCTTTTACACCCTCCAGCATGAGCACCAATTTGTCTTCGCTCAAGCCTCTCTTTGATGACGGACCAAAGCGGACCAGGTCGCTGTTCACCATCGGAAAACGAAGTGTAATCTCCACGCACTCCGTGTTCACGTCCAGCTTCTTCGGATATACAGCGGCGTCCTTCTCAGGTATCTCGGTCGCCTTCTTCCTCTGTTTGGCAGCGCTAGACTCCTCCATCAGGTTCATCAGGCGATGAGCACGATCGATGATGTGCATATCCCACTCCAAAAGGATAGGCTGGGCACTGACTTGAACGGCGAGCGAGTCGATCCCACCTGTAGCGTTCATCTCAATGCGAATCTGTGCGGACAGGTTCGCAGACAGATGCACCTTTCTGCTTGTTGCAGGTGACACATCCGCAAACCGGAGCACGGATGTGGTCAGGAGTGCATCGTCGTCTCCATCAATATCTGTCGACATCCTCGCGAGCATCTTCTCCAGGATCTCGAATGTGCCAACTGAGATGGCCAACGTTGTGTACGATTGATACATCAACGTCGATAAAATCACGTCCTTCACGACGACTTCGATACGCTCCTGGTCTGTGATCACGGGCAGTCCACGTCTCCGTCGTCGAAGTTGTCTCTGACGTCGCGATTCGGATGAATAGTCGGTTCCATCATCTTCCTCCTCGTGGTCCAGTAGATCATCGTACAAAACGACAATGTCGCACTCAAGGAGGTGCACCTTCACGCGAGTTCGCACGCTTCTCGAAGGTCGATGTCGAACGCTTGCTCGTAGACTTCCAGACACGTTCGCGTCAGCAACCGCTGACTTCGCCTCCTCTGGCTCGTATAGTGCAGATGCATACATCGACTGAGCCATCATGTTGGAGGCCCGACCAAAATTGGCACTGGCGGCCATCGACTCTGCACCCGGGTCGCACTCGAAAAAGTTGTCATCGTCTTCAAGCTCCGACAATCCCACACTTTCCACACTTTCCGCAGACGAAAGCCTCCTCGGCACTGGGTACGGAAAATCAGCGTGCTCGTAACTTGCCGCGCTATCGTGGCCACGGTCCTTCTGAGCACTCACCAGCTCTTCGTGAGTCTTGTGGTACTGGAGGAGTAGCTGTTCAATGCGCTGGAACTCGCGTAATGATAGCTGGACTCCGCTCTCTTGTGACTCTCCCTCTTCTTCTTGATCTAGCCAGGTAGGTTTCGTTTCACAAATTGACGCGTACAACGAAGCAGAGGTAGTGGTATAGCGCTCCTTCACTGTTTTTGGCGGCGGGTCGTCGCTGAAGGCGTCAAGGAGTGTGCCGAAGTAGGAGAAATGCTGGGGCTGAAGTACAACACGAATCGAATGGAGGAAAAGATCCGCATCAACGGACGGGGCCTCCAGTGCTTCATAATGTGATAGCTTGAGTTGCACGTAGCATTGCCGCGTCGAGTCACTCGCCATGAAATGGTGGAGGACTGACCCGGAGTCATCTTCTTCAAGCTCGTCAGACGGCAGCAGCAGGTCCATGCTAATGCCGCGAAACTTGACAGCTTTCTGCGAGATGCCGAACAAGGAGCTAGCTGCCATCGATTGGTACATGCTTTGGGACGAGGCCCCAAACGATTGGTCCATGCCACCGCGTCCGTACACACTGGCGACCTCGCTCGCCGATTCGTCCGTGAACTGGGCCCACTCGAGCTTGCACAAAAGTGCAACATGCTTCCCGCTGACGGCGTCACTAGTCTCGAGGCGAAGGCAGATGTTCGACAACGTAACTTTGATTTTCGATGTCACCTGCTCGATCCAGCTCGCCACAAAATCGAGTCCTTCCTGTGACACTTCGTCGGTGTACTCGTTGCTGTTGCCGCGGTTTCGCGATACCCCGGTCTGATCGTTCGTGGCGCCACCTTGCTGCGAGCCATCCGCTGAGGGCTTCGTTGCCGCGCCACGCGCCTTGGTGGTGTTGGCCTTGGGTTCATCTTCTTCACCCACTGGAACGAGCACGATCTCAATGTCGTCAATCTCGACGAGACAGCTCTCGCTCATGATATTCATGTACGAGATCGTGACGCGCACCGAACCCAAGTAGCCTTTCTTCACGCGGAACGGCAGCCCGTGCGCCTCACAAATCTCGGCGTTCAAGACATCGGCGCTCAGCAGCAAATCGCACAGCTCGAGCTTTCCGGACCGCAAGTGGACATCCAGCTGGTCCAGATCGATCTCATCTTCCGCGAGGAACCGCCCGATGAGCCGCTTGAGCACAAACTTGTACAGCCGCTTGAGCGCGGGATCGGTCAACTGCTTGAAGAACTGCATGGCGACGCCGACGCGGAACGCCTCTATACCGTTCGTACTAAAGCGCGTTCGACGGCGATCAGGGAGCGTCCGCGAGAGAGCTTGTATAGACCCCTGCTATGGTGCGCGTGGTGGAGGAGAAAGGTCTTCTAATCTCTATGTAGACCGTGTGCTGCCACCGAACCTTGCTGCTATTCAGGATTTCTTCTCGTTCGCGTTGCTCGGCGAATTCGCACCCGTTCGGACCCGCGATTTCACGGCTCGACGCGGCTCAACGCGCTCTTGTACGACGACGGCGACTTTGCTGGGGATGAGGATGCGCGGGGACGCGCGCCTCGGCTTGTTGGGGTCGTCTCACGCGGGTGCTGTTTGCTAGGTTTCCACGCGGACCGGGCCTTCCGCCTCAACATACACTCGCTCCGGCCTTCCTTTGCTGGCGCTTTTCTCTTTTCGGGGAACACGGGTGGTTTTCTGGGTGTTTAAAACCGAGAACAATCCCAGAACCAAGAAAAGGTGTATCAAACAGCTTTTCCCAGTACTAATGAAAGGGAAGTCTGGGGTCGAGAGGTGTTTAAAACACTTGCCCTTCGTTTGAACCCCTTTCCGCTGACACTATTTTGGTGTGGTCCACTGTGCCACATGAACTACGCTTCAAGTTGGGAGTGATGGTCAAGAGCGAATCATCATCGCGTGATCATCATAGAATGGACAATCGGCGGGATCCCTGTCTGGACGGTGGAGGCATTTCTCGCAAGGCTACTATACCTTCGGATGGGTCTAATATACACAGACAGACTACTAATACGTGAGGATGCGACGCGGTCGCGACGCAACCGTCACCAACGCGCCACGTGTCGATGCCGTGAACGGCTCGCGGCGCAACGCGGCTTCGATGCGCAGCTCCCACACGCTCGTGACGTCTTGTGCCTTTGCGGCCACGTGGATCGTCGCGCCGCTGTCGAGCGTAAGCTCGAGCCACTTGGTATTCTTGGCGAGCGCAAGTCGCTGGATCTTGCCACAGTGATCGGCCCAACGGCCTTCGAAGTTAAGCTTGAAAGCCGAAAAATGGCGGCCACTCAACACACAGTAGAAACGCCGCGCCGGGCTCACCACCCAGCCGCGTACGTATGCACGTCGCATCTGTAGCCAACCAGTGTAGGCGACGCCACCAGCGTCGCGCGTCCAACCGCTTGACTGGTGGACAAAGCCGTAGCGTGAGATCGTGAGCCGAACGGGCTGGCTTAGTACAGCGTCTTGAAGAAGCGCGAACCACTGCTCGAAGTACGACTCGTCGTGGGTACCATGAACCCAGAGGCCGTACCCGTCTTGGCCTACGAGCAGCATCCCACGGTTGAGACGGTGCATGCGCTCGACGTGCACGAGAAGATGCTGGCGTGTGAGTGCAGCATTTGCGACGGGTGTGTCGAGATCACGGAGTTGGACCTCGGTGTGGTAGACTTGGAAGCGATCACCATCGAGCACACAGAAGCGCCACGCGAACTCACGCTTGTTGTTGGCCTCGACGAAGAGCCAGCCGGCGTACACGCGTGACGCGCCCCCGACGAGTCGTTGCTTCTCGCGCGGCGTCGGCGACGACAGCGCGCGCGCCGTGTGGTCGAGGACACGGAGCGTGGAGACAACGGGCGCCATCGGCCGCGTATGGGGAGAAGAATAGAGTGGGTGATGGTGTGGGGGAAATGATGGAGTGGTGTGTCGCCCTTTCTGGGGGTGAACACGAGATATAAGATCCGACGCCGTATCATTTGCTGCACTGGCTGATGTGATATGTTCTGTCATATCTGATACCGAAATGAAACATCCAGCTGACATTGGCGCTCACGGACGCGAGAGCACGCGCTGCAAATAGTCTGTTCGACAAGACGACAAGACTCACGTCTCCGCCGCCACGTCGCAGAGACTTGTTCCTCTCCCAAGTGCTAACTATATTCGACACCTCGGTGGTGCTCAGACACCCACACGATCCTTGGGAACCATCTTTCGTGGTGCGAGCACAGTGCCAGTTCTTCCCCTTCGGAGTCATCGCCCACGCGTGCGACACGAGATGCGCCATCGGGTATGGGCCCACGCGCGACGGCCAAACGGAGTCAGGCCGACAGCACACGTGCACACCAGTCCGTGGGCGTTTGCGCTCTGGTGGTTCGGGCTCCTCCTGCTGCACTGTGCCAACGTCGCGTACTACGTGGGCGTGGCGCTGCTCTACCAAATGTTTAACAACACCTACCTCGACTTTCAGCTCGCCACGTACAAGATCGGTCTCCCAAGTACCGAACATCGGACGATCGCCACGATCCACGTGGCTGTCGCCGCGCTCCACGCATTCTTCATCGTGCTCATGGTCGCCAGTTCGCTGTATACCCGCCGGCTCGTCTTCCAACCCGAGATGCGGGCCATATACCGGTCCCTTGCGCGCATGCCCTACGTCGGTCCGTTCCTCGTTCGACGCTTTGTTTCCGCATGGGTCAAGTTCCGATGCAAAGGCAGCTCGAAGAAAACCGACCCGACCAGCGAGCCCGGGCGTACGACCTCAGGCTCTCTTACACGCCGCGTGTCCGATTCCGTCGGTCGCTCAAGCGGCCTGCTCTTTGCGCGCGACGGGCTCCTCGGTGTCGACAGCGTGTACTTTGACCACGTCCTGCTCGCGCGCGAGCTCGTCGAGACGGCGCTGCAGTCCTACCAGCTCTACCGCATGACGCTTGTGCTCCCGCGGCTCTGGCTCATCCGCTTCTACGTCGCCTTACTGGTGGTCAACTGCTGGGCCGTGCCGATCCTGCATCGCTACTACCGCAACAAGGAGACCACGCGACGGATGTTGTGTCTGCTGTGCGACGCCGTGCTCGACATGGTCTCTTCGACCGGTATCTCCGTTGTGATCTTTGCGACGTATGCGTCGCAGTACGTGGACCCGCACGGCTTTGGCTTCTCGTTCATCACGTGGTTCGACGACGAGTGGATCTCCAACATGCAGCATGAGTTCCAGATGATGCTGGTTGCATCCTGGAGCGACATGGCCTCGCGTTTGGTCTTTGCGCTCGGGCTTCTGCAGTGCATGAAAGCGATCAAAGAGATGCTCACGCCCGTGGTGACGACTGGTCCCTCGTCACAGCACATGTCGTCGTCCCCAGCACTATGTCCCCATGCCAACGGGATCGTTCCCATCGACGCGACAGAGCGTGGCGCTCGCAAGAAAAGCGAGGATCAACACTCACGAGAAGCCACGACGACCTCTGGACCGTCGCATGCCCCCAGCCGCTCCTTGATCTCTCGCGCGGGGTGGGTTCTCGTGCACATGATCGGCCCCGGCCTGTTCGTCGTGTGGGGCTGCGGCATTCTGATCGTCCATCTCATCGCCGAGTCCCACGCATCGGAGACCGCGTGTACGCTGAACCTCAAGCCCTGGTTCACCTCGAAACCGGGCTGTTCGCTGGTCGAACTCAACTGCGCGGCGCTCCACTCCAACGGCCACGACGACGCCATCGACGCGGCGTGGGATGCGTTCGATCCGGATCACGCGGCGCGCGTCGTGCTCCGCCACTGTCCGGAACTCCACATCTCGCCCAAGATTCGCGCGTTCCACACAATGTCCGGCTTCAAAGTGTACAACTCGACGATCGTCTCGTGGGGAGACGACGCGGCGGTGACGGAGACGGACCACCCAGGCATGCGCTCGGTCGTGCTGCTGCGAACCCTTGTGCTACACGGAGAGCTCCCCGCCGGTCTCTTGTCGGCCGATTTCCCACATGGCATGACCAACTTTTTTTCCTCGGCGACGAACCTTCGGTCGCTCCCGTCCCACTTGGACGCGATCTGGCCCCGCAACATGCAGCTCGTGCTGGAGAACTCGCTCTTCACAGAGATCCCAGACGTCATTGTTCGCCTGGAGCCCAAAACGGTCTCCATGGCGGGCTCCCCGATCTCGATCGTACAACCGGAACTCGTCGAGTCGCCCAATCTCACCGTGCTCCAGATTGGACTCACCAAAGTGCAAGACCTGCCGCTCTCCGCGAACTTGATCAACCCGCGGTTCACGGCGCTGTTTGTGCAGTTTACGAATGTCTCGATCTTCCCAGCCTACCTCAACGGCTACGCCAACTTCATGGTCCACTTCCCGACGCGACTCTTCAATGCGTTTGGCACTCCGTACTGCCGGGAACTCGACGAGATCGTCGCCGGCAACCGCTCGACGTTCTCGACGGCTGGTCTTGGCGACGCTGGCATTCTGATGGACGCGTCAACGCCCGAAAAGCTCGCGTTCGTGCGTCGCGCCGTCGACTGTACGGGCCCTGGGCCGCTCTTTTACTTCCCGCTGCCGCTCGAAGATATCAAGCACGGGCTTCGATCGTAACCAGGATACCTACTGTAGTACTGCGCGGACAGCGTGATCACACCCCGTGTCTGCCTCGTTCATAATGTATTTTTCGCACGCCGCACGAGCCGTTACTTGGCCAAATACGCACGAATACCCAGACGCGGGACGCGAGCGCATCGATCTCGGGGAAACGTTGCGTCTATCTATTCCACGCTCTCTCAACCACGCCACGATGCTGCGCTACGTTCTCCCCGGGATCCTTCTTGTCATCGGGCTGCTGCTGTCGATCGTTGAGGTGACGGAGGCGGCCGACAGTGAAGAGCCGGCCACGCCCGTGTGCCGCGCGTTCGCCAAACACTCGCTCGCGTTCTGCTCAATGGTCGACTACCACGCGGTCGTGGACGCCGACGACCCGTACGGCGCGGCCTTTGACGCCAAGGCCCGCGCCTACTACGAGAACGTCAACATCGTGCTCCACCGCTTTGGCTGCAACAGCAACACGCGGTACTCGCTGTACTCGTGCGACCACTGCCGCGACGCGTACAAGTACTGGGTCTGCAGCATCAAATTCCAGCGCTGTGGCGTCAGTAGCAATGGCGGAGGCGGTGCAGCGCGCACGTACAACCACGCACTCTGTCCGTACTCGCTTGCCACGGCCAGCAAAACGCCGTCTAGCGATTGTGAGGAGGGTGTCACGGGGCGCGTACGCGCCTGCCTTTCGCTCTGTGAAGACGTCGTTCGCAAGTGCCCCTATGTGCTCGGCTTCCAGTGCCCAACGGTAAGAAGAAAGACGCGTCTGCTACATGTCCGCCCTGGTGATGATGACAGTCACGTTCTTACCGTTGTACGACATAGACCGAGACGACGTACTTCTCGACGGATATCACCACCTGCAATAAGCTGGACCGTGAGAAGAACCCGGACAAGGACGCGCCATGGCCAGGCACGTTTGCGGACGCGTAGCGCGTCGTTACCCATGGGACCACGATGATGTTCTATTCGGTGGGAGCGAGAGAAATTGGAGCCAAAATTGTCGTTTGCACCACGGTCTCATCGCCCCATTAGCCTCCATTTTTGCCGAGCATTTCCTTCTCGTACGTGACGACTTCTTGGAAAAGCGAGAAAAGCGCGTGCAACGAGTGGATCTGGAGCCCGTCGTACACAGGGATGTCGAGTATGCCACACACCACACGAAGCATGTCGGCCAAGTCGAGATCCATCTTGCTGAGCGGAATTGGCGGCTGGGTGGACAGGAAGACCTCAAAGGCCTCCGGCCAGAGTTCCATGAGGGACGTTTCGGACGGCATGGGCTTCTTGTACTGGACTTGAGGGAGTGGTTTCGAGACGTGGACCTTCGCAACGCTGGATATCCAATTGTCGATTTCTCGCGGACGGTTCGCTGCGCCTTCGATGCTGTGGACACGCTCGAGGCCGTCCATTTGCCGTTTTCGCCGCTGGTTCTTGGCCCGCGCAGCGAGCAGCAGCTCCAGTTCAGCGGCGTTCGACTGAGCACACGGTTCGCGCACGAATGCGATTCCGGCTGCGTCTCGTTTGCTGTCTGGGCGAGGAATCTACCCAAGATGTTACGAGCCCCTCAGTTCAAGCCACCAACAGTGCACAACGAATCCTAACACTCGTCCCATACCTGAACGCCGTCAAACGGAAGGCCCACAGCGGGAACGTACTCTGGGATGAACGGCTGAATGCGAGTTGGAATGTCCATTTCGTCGGGGCTGAATGCGTCCACATACTTTGAACCACATACATAATGGTCATTAGCAATCGTATTCATTCCCAGCCAAGCTACTAGAAAGCGATCTCACCTGAAACAATTCCTCGATCTCCTGGGGTACTCGGACTTTATACTTGGTTGTCTGACCTTCGGATGAGGATACGCGCGGAGCGGCCTCTCGTAGACGTTCTTGGTCTTGCCATCGCTCCCGTGATGCGTTGGCTGGTGCAATCGATTGCTCGTGTTTCTTTGGGGAAGACGGTGCATCTTGCACGATCTGTTCAAAGTACTCGGTTGGCACAACGCCTCGATACAGCGCCAATTCTTTCGCGGCCGTCTTAGGTCGCTCTTGGCGTGTAGGCCTTCCTGGCTTTCTATGCTGCCGATGGTGGTTGTTGTCGTCGCCGTCACCGTCGCCGTCTTCGTTGTCACTGTCCGTCGCTTCTCGCTCCGATTCTGACGACGAACTGGACGCGTGAAACTCCATGGCGCGTGGACCCTCTGCCTCTTTCGTTTCGTACTCATCGTCGTCATTCTTCTCACTGTCGCTGCTATCTTCATGTTGAATCGTAAGGATGTCGGCCGTCGGTCGGCTCAGCTCTTGCCGTGAACTTCCTATTCCGCCACGGCCTCTAGCGGACTCGTTGGCTGTCATTTCCATTCCTGTCATTGTCTGTCGAGTACCGAAACGAACGAGGTTAGTCGTGTTCTTCCATGCTCATCCATTCGAGTCCCTCGTGATAGCGCACCCGCAGTGGACTCCCTGGGATCTCGGGCGGCTCATCATCTTCCTCGTCTTCTTCTGCCTCCTTCTCTTCGTCTCGCCTCCGAATCGTTGGTTTTTCCGCCGAGTCGACACTACTCGCTGGGTGTGGTATTCTCCGAGTCGTGGACTCGTCCTTGCTGTCGCTCTCATCCGAGCTGCTGCTGCTGCCGTCAAACAGCTCGCTCTCGTCGCTCTCGCCGCCTTTGACATCCTCGTCGTCGTCGTCTTCGAGCCGCCGCCTTGTGCTAGTCACGGAGGCCTTCACGGGCGATGCGTTCGTATCAATGCTACGGCATGGGAACCGGTTCTGCGGTAAGCAAAAGGCTTGTTTTCTTGGCACGGATTACTAGACAGAGAGCCCACCTCGCCATTAAGTTGTCTTCGAGCTCGTGCATCTCGTCCATACTCTGCATACACACAGCACAAACCCACAGACAGATTAGGCCAATTACAACGACTCAGATGCGTGCCTCGTGCCTGCGTAGCCTACATCATCTTCGAGAAGCACTTTATCCTGGACATCACGCCAAGAGGGTTGTGTCAGTCCGCACGGTTTTGACGGCTCCACAGCTCCAATGTGAACGCGCCGCACCTCATCCGACTCGTCCATAGCTGCTCTATCCGATACGCACGCTG
>JAADXJ010000162.1:0-37785 GCA_023337735.1 Pythium biforme | reverse complement strand
GGGGCAAGCCGGGTTGATTCGCGATGGCCGTGAAGAGCGCGGCCCCCCACAAGTTGAGCGTCGGCCGAAGGAAGTCGCCCATGGCAGCGTCGGATGGCGTTGCCCGGGGCGGAGGTGCCAAGATGCGCAACTGACCGCTGCGATCGACTTCTCAACCGCCGCGGTGCGGCGGTCGGCTTGTCAGCGGAAACGTGTCCACGCGGTCGCATCTTCGTATTCGGTCTTCCGGTATGTGCGCTTGGAGGCGGACTGTGCCGGGATGGTGGCGACCAGCATAGTGACATTCCCTCGTTGTAGCATTCCAACTAAAACAGTATATTTGTTAACATAAGCCACAATCTACGGATATAAGGGGACCCCACAGCAGTTGTCCTCGTCGCGTGGCATTTGACGGGTTTCAATGGCGGACAGCACGACGGCCGCCGCGACCGCGGTCTCTTCGGCGTCTGGCACGAGTGACACCGGCACCGGCAAGCGCGCGCTGGACCGTCTGCTGCTCCCTGTGATCAAGCTCAAGAACTCCGCGAGCTCCAAGCAGCTCGAGCAGAAGCTCAACTACCTCTGGGGCGCCGCCCACGCGCTGCTCGCGACCAGCCCGGCGCTCGCCCATGCCACGGCGTGCGTTCTCTTCCTCTCGATCATATATATGAATATACCATCGCCACTATACTGAATCATATATCTTATGGCGCAGTGCGACGATCCTCGAGACGGCGCGCCAGCAACGCGCGCAGCTGCCACGGGCCGTGCTCGACTACCTCTGCCAGCAGTGCGGCGCGCTGCTCGTGCCCAGCATCTCGGCCGCCGTCCGCGTCGTGCCACAGCGCAGCGCGTCTCCGGCAAACCGCAAGCTCGCGCGCCAGCAGCAGAAGCAGCGGCGCGGCCAGGGCACAACTGCCAGTGCCAGTGGCAGCCAGCTCAAGTGCGAGCGGCTCCGCAACGTCGTGGAGCTCACCTGCCAGCGCTGCCGCTTTGTGAACGTGCGCCATGGCGCGTCCGTGATGTACAAGCCCAAGCAGAAGCTGCCCAAGGCAGTCAAGGTGACGAAGAAGAAGACGGCCAAGCGGCCGTTGGACGATGAGGCCGACGTGGAGGCTGAGCCAGAGCTCAAGCGAGCTAAGGCCAGTGACGAGACCACAGTGGCAGTGCCACCGGCTGCCACGGCCAAGCCCGCGCCGGCACCTCCTCCAGCGCTGCCTGCTGCACCACGCAGCATGTTTGCCAAGCCCGTGAGCCCGCCGCGGCGGCTGCTTGACAGCAAGAAGAAGAAAAAGAAGCCCATGGCCGCGGCCGCGACTGCACAGGTCAAGAACAGCCTCGACTCGTTCCTCCAGAATTTGAGAAAATAAATCGATTCTCCACTCAATTTATAATCGACAGTCAGGCGAGCATAGACGCGAGCGCGCCGATCTGGTCCCACGACGCGCGCACGTCGTGCTCGGTAGCGCCGTCCATGGCAGAGCCGCGTGGCTCGCGCGACCAGCTCTGGATCGTCGTCGGGTACCGCGACCGCGTCGCGTACCGAGCCGCCCAGGATGACGAGGTATTGTCCGTTGGCATCTCGCGGTCTGCCGCGAGTAACACGTCCACGGCAGCAGGCGTGACTGCTGCCATGGCCACGGCCACCTCCTCGCCCTCGTCCTCTTGCTTTGTCTCGGGCGACTCATCGTGTCGCTTTGTCGCAACTTTCTCGGTCATGGTCTCCGCTACGATCTGGTTGTCACTAGGGCGCTTGGTCTGGCGGTGGTCTCTCTTCCGCTGCCGCTGGGACGGTGACGACGACGACGCTGTGGCGCCCGCTTCGGCCTTGGTGTCCACGTTCTTCCGGTTCGTCGGCGACTTGTGGCTCTGTGTGTGGTGGTCCCGCAGCGTCTGGTTGCGCTCGGTGACCTTGAAGATCTTGCCCAGTACGCTGAAGAGCCGCTCGCGTGGCGGATCTTTTTGCTCTTCCAAGATCTACGCGCACACACAGTATCCAACCATCAGTTCGCCACATAAGACACACGCTCAAGGACGCCAAAACGTACGCGGCGCGTGTCGTTGATGGGCAGCTGGACAACCGACAGCGTCTGGTTCCTTAGCAAACCGTCGTAAAACGCCCCGAACCCGTCGACGGTCGTAAAGTTGTCGTCCCAGTACAACGCCTGCAGTGTCTTGTTCGATGGCAACATGGCGCCAAGCGCAGTCGCCAGCGCGTCGCCGCACTCGTTGCCGGAGACATCGAGCAGCTGCAGCGTCGCGTTCGTCGCGAGCGCGTGGACCACGCTGGTCAAGATGGTCTCGCCAAACACGACGCGGCTGCTGCTGTGCGCGCGCAGGCTCAGCTCACGGAGTGGCACGCGCTTGGCGTGGTGGTGGAGGTACAAGTGCGTGAAGCTGTGCGCACTGCTGTCTTTGCCATCGCTCGCTTTGTCGGCCGTGGCCGTGGTGGTCGAGGTCGTGGTCCTGCCACCCAGTATCAGTACCAGTGCATCGGCGGCCGCACGCTCGACGGCCGATGGTACACGGCTGGTCGCGCTGACTCTGACCGTGGCAGCCGTGGTCGTGGCGGTCGTGGGTGCCGCGTTGGCGCGATGGAAGCGCCTGTAGCTCTGCTTGGTGTTGCGTTTCGCAAAGCCGTTGCCCTCGAGACTCAGCGAGCTGAGTGTCTTGCAGGCGCGCAGCGCGTGCAGCAGCAGCACGCCCTGTTTGTCGGTGAGTGCGGCGTCGTCGACACGCAGCGACGCGAGCGACGCGTTCGGCGCGCTGTCGACCAAATGGGCGAGCGCCGCGGCCTTGGCCCCACACAAATCGTTCTCGCTCAGGTCGATGCGGCACGCGTTCGCACGCGCGCTGTTCTGGAGCATCGGACCGACGACGTTCTTCAAGTGGACGGTCCGCAGCCCGCGCGTGACCTGGGTCTTGGGTTGTTTACTGCTAGCACTACGCAGCATGTCGCCGAGAAGGCGCCGTGGGTGGAGCAGCGACTGCTTCATGCCGCGCAGCACGAGCGTGCTGAGGCTCTGGGTCTTGCCCAGGATGTCGCCGAGCGCCACGCTTGCCTGTGTGCCCATGCGGTTATAAGAGAGGTCGAGCGCGCGCAACGAGGACTCGTGGAGGATCGAGTTTTGCTGGAACGCGCGGAAGAACGCGTTGGTTTGCAGACGCGTGCGCGAGAGGTCCAGGCGGTGGAGCGCGAACGCGCCCGTGATCCAGAGCGCGAGCGCGCGGGTGCCGTCGACGCCCAGCGTGTTGCCGGCCAAATTGAGCTCGCGCAGGCCGGACGAGAAGCCGTGGCTCGCCTTCATGGCACCGAGCACGCGCGCGCTCGCGAGCATGCTCAGCCGACACTGCTCGAGCTGCAGCACCTCCAAGCCGGAGGGTAGCAGCTCGAGCGTCGTTGCGAGCGCCTGGGCCATGAGCGCCGAGAAGGCGTTGAACGACAGGTCAAGGCGGCGTAGTGGCGGTGACTGCGCAGCGGTTGCGGTGGCGCCACCCGTGGCACTCGTGGTGGCATGGCGGATCGTCGACTGCAGTACAATGTGTTGCAGCGTGCGCAGCGATCGTGTCGTGAGCCTGACGTTTGTGAGTGAAAGGCCCTTGACAGATGACCCCGCCGCCGTGCCAGTGGCATTCCTGGTATCTCCTGAGGAACGCAGTGCGTGCAAGAGCGACCGGAGTGCCACGTCGCTCAGAGGGAAATCGTACACGACGACGTCCTCGAAGCCGTCGTGGCATCGTTCGAGTGTGCGTGCGAGTGCGTGCGCCTCTTTGGCCTGCATGGCCGCGGTCGAGAACGCGTACAGCCCGAGCCAGCGCCCGAGCGTCGCAAGCCGCCCGGCGGTGCCGCGCCACGGTGCGTAGTGGCGCGCCGGAATCACGGGCTGCTGCTGGTGCGCGGATGTGGCAGACGAGGGCGTGGCGCTCAGGCAGTACTGAAAGTCGAGGCAGGCCGCGTCGTGGCACTCACGCAGCCGCGCCGCGACGCTCGCACGGTAGGGTACGCCCAGGTCGTCGCAGAAGCCGCGGTACGCCATGGCCATGGCGTCGCCGTAAGCCTTGCGGTCTGCTTGCTTTTGAGTTTGGCTTTGCCGGCGATGCGACTCGCGTAGTGTGAAGAACTCTTGCCAGCTACACTGCAGTGGCAGCACCAGCCGTGGCAGCCGCTCACCGGGAAACACGAGCCGCAACGAGTACAGCGTGCGCTGGCAGAGGCGCACGATGGTCTCCCCGTGAATGCCCGGGTCGAAATGGATCTCCTCCTGACCAACGCTGCCACTGTCGCCGCTGTGAAGACCGCTTGGCTCCTCCACGGCGCCATCAATGTCCTCGTGGAAGCGGTGCGCACTGGGCACGTGGAAGCGCATCTTGATGGACGTTGAGAGCGCCATCGGGTCGCTGGGCTGGTAGGTAGTGAGCCGCAGCACGCGCATGTCGTCGAGGTGCAGCAGCTGGAGCTCCCTGGAGACCACGAGCGAGCTCTTGAATGGCGTCTGGCTGCGCTTGAAGAGCCCCACGCGGAACGACGAGAGCACGAGCAGCCGCTTGGCAAAGATGTGCGGCGGCCGGTGTACCACGACCCACTTCATGAAGCTCGGCGCGTCGTCGCGCGCAACGAAGAGCTGCTCGACGGTCGCGAGCTCTGCGGGCGAGAGCTCTTCGTAGCAGCAGCGGTTGATGGGCCACGCAACTGTGTCGATGCTGGCGGTTACGTCGGTGCTGCCACCGTCCGCGTCGTGCTGGTTCGTAGTGTTGCCAAGAGAAACGGAGACGACCGCATCGCCCGTGGGCAGCACGATGCTCACGGTCTTATGCGACTTGAACGCCAACGTAGACTCTGCATCGTCGTCCGCTCGTTCCATTGTGCTGTCTGCCTCGCGAGCCGTGTACGGTGAGTCTGCAGCCGCCGAGGCGCCCAACCGACGTGTGGAGGACTGTGCCACAGCCCTTGGACAAAGGAGGACTTGCAAACATGGCTACTCTTTAAATCGATCGGATTGGTCCAAATGCATATTTAAAGCAATTTGATTGGCGGATAATCACTCAAGTGAGACCATGCTCAGAATTGCTGCGAAAAGCCAACGAAAGCTATTCACGTCGGGCGGCGCCTTCCGATGCCTGCTCGACAGTAGCGATGTTGCTTCTGCGCCCAGTCCCGGACAGCAGAGCCCCCCTACAGTCGCTCTGTGCATCGTCTCGCTTAACGGTGCTGTCTTATCGTCGTCGTCATCTGTGTCCCCCATCGACGACATCGGCGTAGCTGACGGCCATGAACTTTCTCGCGCAGCTGCGCAGCGGCGGCTCCAACGTCGGCGCGAGCCACTCGCGTCACGGGACGGCGCGCAGCGGCGCCTACAGCCACCGCAGCGCCAAGGAGAGCGTCGGGCGCCGTGTCCACGCGGCCGACGGCATGTCCGTGTCGCGCAACCACGACAGTAGCAGCAGCCGCATCGGCGTCGGCACCGTGCTGGTCATGCTCCAGGAATCGCCCGACGGCCCGCAGCCGCCGCCGCGGCGTGTCCAAAACAAAGAAGGCAAGATCGTACCGCGCGACTACTTCTTTCTGGCCGTGATCGCGCCCGACAACGACCAGGCGCTCGCGTTCCTGGCCGTGCAGCCCGCGGGCACGTTCGTGCTCGTGAAGGACAACACCGACGACATCGCCGTGTACGTCAAGTTCCAGGCGGCCGTGCGGTCGTTCACGGTGGTGAAAGGCAAAGACATCAAGCGCGCGAAGCCGTCGGACGATCTCGTCGAGTGGGGCCGCGCGTACCGCGCGCTCAACACACCGCACGCCGAGGCGCTGGCGTGCCAGTCCACGCTCATGACGCCCATCCACCGGCTGTACTTGCCACCGGAGCAGTACAAGTACCTCGAGCGCTGCTGGCTCACGTTCCTGCCGCAAGTCCAGGCCATCGCGTTTGAGCTGTGCACGCAGCCGTACTACATGGACGAGGAGATTGCGATGGACGACTGGAGCGCGCTCATCTTGTCCTCGCGCGTGCCCTGCGTCGCGTTCGTCTCGCTCGACTCGTGCGGCTTCCACCTGTTCAACACCACGGCCATCGCCGCCGCCGCGGCCGCCGAGAGCAGCAACAGCGCCAGCGCCAGCGTGCTGAGCATCTCGGCCGCAGCCTCGGTGCCCGTGCGGATCGTCGAGTTTGACATTGCGCAGTGCCTCATCTCGATCGCCGACGGCGCGTTCCGCCCGAGCTCGTTCGTCACGCCCGTCCACTTTGGCCCCACGAAAATGTACGACGTCGAGCTCGGCTTTGCCGCGATCCGCGAGAACTTTCTCGCGCCCGAGCGCGTGGCACTCAAAGAAGCCGCGGCGACCAGCAGTGCCAGTGGCACGACCGGTGGCGTGGCATCGTCGGCGGCGTGGCAGGACCTCAGCCCGCACACGGCCAGCGGCGACGCCGAGCTGCAGCACCTGCTAGCCGTGCGCTCGCTGGTCACGGCAATCGTGCCGCACGAAGCACTGCCCGACGGCTTTGTGGACGCGCTCGCCAAGCTGCATCGTCTGTGGGCCGCGCAGACGCCAGCGCAGTCGCGTGGCCGCTGGCGCACGCCGGCCAAGCTCAAGTGCGTCGAGCAGGTGCTGCCCTACTACGTCGAGCTCTTTCTGTCGACGGCCACGACCGACACGTACGTGACACGGGAGCTTGGCAGTAAACCGGACTTGCTGCCACGGCTCGCGGCGGCGATCAAGTTCGACGTGCTCTTCATGGCACGCCGGGCCGACGACGCGAGCGTCGCGCGGCTCGTGCACCACGTGCTGCAGGCGCTGGCGTTGCGCGCGTCCGTGCCGGCAGCCCTCGTGGCACTCGTGAGCGATCTCTGCATCGAGTCGGCCCTCTTCCGCGTGCTCTTCATGCGCAACCAGGGCGCGAGCCTGCTCTGGAAGGCCATCCACACGGCCATGTCGCTCTCGGCGCTCGACGCCGTCGCGCTGCCGCTGCTGCTCCAGGCGCAGGCCCAGCAAGAACAGCTACTCCAGCAGCAGCAGCGTGGTGGCATGCCGCTCATGAGCGAGATCACCAAGCGGCGCTCGTCGCTCTTTGGCGGGCGGCGCAAGTCCCACAACGGCGTGCGTGGCGGCTCGCGCAAGTCGCTCGCGTTCAACGCGTCGATCGTCATGCCCGTGACGTACGAGACCACGGTCCAGGTCTTCTTCCGCGTCAACCCGCTGCTCGTGCAACTCGAGCTCGCGCCCCAGCTGCGCGACACGCATTTTTCAACCACGGAGGCTACCCTGGTCCTGACGCCCACGGTCTCGGTCCGCAAGGTGAGCTGGGGCGCCGTGGGATCGTCTCCCGACGTGGGACCGTCGAATGCGGCCGTGCTCGGCGAGATGATCGTGTTCATCGAGCGCCTGGCGTTCTTCCTCATGGCCGATCCGTCGTCGCCCACGTGGGAGAAAGACGTGCTGCAGCTGCTGCGCATGGACGATCTGTACGACCACCTGTACAAAGAGATCGTGAGCTGTGCTTCCTCTTCTGAGCATGAGACCGACGCCGCGGCCTGTGCGCGCGTGGAGACTGTGGTCGAGTGCGTCGCCGCGCTGTACCGGCTCGAGACCAAGCGCCGGCGCCACGCAGGCGCGCTCATCGGCGAAAAGAAGTACTGGTTCTTCTTCCACTTGCTGCGCAACCCCCTGCGCGCGTTCCACGAGCACCTGCGCGAGCAGCTGCGCGCGATGACAGCGACCGCACATGACCGGGCCTCGGCCGTGCACTCGGCCCGGGAGTCGACCGACGAGGTCTCGGATGGCGGTCTCGGCGTCGGCGGTCTCGGCGTCGGCGGTGCGATCGTCGCAGCGGCCGCCGGGTGTACCGTACTCGCGCGGATCCTGCCCAAGCTACCCGGTCAAATGGTGACCGAATTCGTGCTGGTCTCGCTCGACGACGTGCTGCAGGCCACGCGCATTCTCCACGAGTTTCTCCAGCGGCGTCCGCACGGTCACGGGCTCATGCCCCACGTGCGGTTGCTGATCTCCACACTCACGACCATCCTGAGGCGCACGTGCGATTTTGACTTGCAGCTCTTGCTCGTCCGCGTGCTCGCGAGCAGCGGCTCGACCGTGCCGGCCATGCTGCAGCTGCTCATGAAGGAGTCGACCAAGCACGGCCACGCGCGCTTTGCGGTCGAGCTCGAGCTGCTGGCGTTCGCCGAGGCGTTCGTGACGCTCGCGACGTCCCTTTCGCAGCTCGAAAAGTGGCACGCCACGCGGGACTCGCTCTACGCGCAGCTCGAGAACCGCGACGACGTTGAAGGGAATGAGCAGCGCAAGACCATGCTCATGGCGACCGTGCTCTCGCCCGAGAACGGCGTCGCTGACAGCGACGAGATCCTCTGGGACACAATCCAGGACATTCTGTTGCCAGCGCACTCGTTGGTCGAAGGGAACAGCAATGACCAGCGCGCGCGGCTCGGTGTGGTCGAGATGTTTTACTCCAAGCTCGTGTTCATGCAGTCGGATGCGCTGCGCTCGCTCGCTCGCCATAGCGAAAACCTGCGCGCGGTCAAGACGTACCTGCGCGTGCGCGCGCGCGTGTTCCTCTCGGCGATCCTCGAGAGCCCGCGGATCACCAAGGCGCAGCTCCGCGAGTTTGTCGAGTTCCACTGGAACTACCTCTATGACTTGCGCGGCGAGTTCAAGAGCCTGAGCGACGGTGATGACAGTGATGAAGACTCGGTGGCGCTCCGCGACGCGTGCCACTCGCTCGTGCTGCTCCACTTGCGCTGCCTGCTCGCGCTCGCGTCGCGGCGCGTGCTGCTGCCAGTACTGGACGAGGCATTTCTGGATTTCCGGACAGCTCGGGAGTTGTTCCGCATCCTCCAGCAGGGCACGACCGTGCGTCACCATCACCGCCACCATCACCACCACCACCACCACCACGACATCGCCGCTGCGTCGTCTCCTTCTGCTGCTGCTGGGGCTGGGGGTCTCTCACTTAACCTGAGCCGAGTCGGCGCGGCCACACCGACGTCTGACAGTACGACGACCACGACCTCGTCGTTCCAGACCAGCGAGTTGCTGCTCAGCTCGCCGACGCTCCACGCAACTACCTTACTCACGATCTTGTCGTGCACGGTCAGCGAACCGCACTTGCTCAACGAGCGCATCGTGCCGCGGTACTTCATCCCGACCAACATCGACGGCTCGAGCCTCAACCTGCTGCCGGACGAGGACTTGCTGCTCAGCCTGCAGCGCCACTTGCGGTGTGTGGACAGCCCAGAGCTGCGCGGCGCGCTCCAGTTGTGCCTCCAGGAGGCCGAGCTCGAGCAGCATTTTGGGCCGCCGGGCCGGGCGCACGCCGTCCGCGTGCTACTCAAGCTGCTGACGCCCGACTCGTACGACACGCGTCTGTACGCGCGCAGCGCCGCGATCGCGACGAAAGCGTCAACACGGATCCGCGCGCACCGTGAGAGCGAGGCGAGCGACAGTGACGAGGACGAACAGGCTGACAGCAACATTCGGGATGAAGACAGCCTGTTGGCGGACGCGCAGCCGCGCGAGTACGTCGCGAAAGGAGCGTTCGCGACCGTGTACCGTGCGACGCCCTGTGTGCCTGGTAGCAGAGGGGACGTGGCGATCAAAGTGTGCGCCCACCAGCGCAGCTCGGGTGAGCTGTGCGTCGCGGCCGAGGTCTTCAACGAAGTGGTGGTGCTCGAGCGGCTGCGCGGCAATTTCGCGGCCACGCAGCTGCTCGACTACGGCAACAACACTACCGAGTCGCAGGGCTTGGAGCTCGTGCTCGAGCACTGCCCCGCGACGCTCGCGCAGTGGCGCCGGTCGCTCGATGCTGGGGTGGGAGCAGTTGGAGATGGCGTCGTCCAGCCCGTGGGCGTGCCGTTCCGCTCGCTGCTGAGCCTGACGCTCGGCGCATTCCTCGACGTCGCCCGCGCGGTCGCACAGATCCACGCAAACCACGTGTGCCACTTTGACATCAAGGTACGTGGCAGGAAGTCTAGCGCAGCTGCCATGGGGTGTTGGTTCGTGAGCATGCCTAACTCATATGTGTGTTCTAACTAGTCGGACAATGTGTTGCTCCGGGTGGCGCCGGCGACAATGACGGCGCAGCTGCTGGGCGAGCACGCGGGCGAAGCGTTGGGCGCAGACGGCGATACCATGGCACAAGTGCCGCGCGTGTGCCTCGCTGACTTTGGCGAGTCCATGGTGCTGCCACCGACGGCGCACCACGGCCACGAGCTGCTGCTTAAGCGCACGCGCGGCACCGAGGCCATCAAGAGCCCCGAGATGCTGAACGTCAAAGGCGGCGAAAACGTCTCGGGCCCGCGAGTGGGGCCTGCAAGCGACGTGTGGTCACTCGGCTGCCTGCTGTTTGAACTCCTCACAGAAGAAGTCATGTTTGCAAGCGGTACGATGTGATTGACGGTCTCCGATATCCTTGGGTGTACTTTCTAACCTTGACTTGGTTTTTGTATGGAACACATAGACGACTGGGCGCAGCTGTATGCACATCTCGTGGCCGCCGTGGCCACGGCGTCGCGGACGACCTCAATGGTATCGCCGGTCGTGCGCGAGGACCACGCGGACAAGCTGCTGCGTGTGCTCGCGCCCAAGACCGACGCCGAGAAGGGGCTCGCGGCCATTTTTCTACAGTTTCTCGAATCGATCTTGACGCGGGACTCGGCTGCGCGGCCGTCGCTCGCCAAGGTGCTCGACGAGGCTGAGGCGCAGCGCCGCATGATTCTGGCACTGCCGATGCAGCCCGAGGACGAGGCCTTTGAGGTTGCGTGTCTGGCGCAACTGCCACAGGATGCTAGTGGTATGGCTGCCATGGCTGCCATGGCTATCCGTGCCACTACGGAGCCGGCGCCATTGTCTCTGGTTCACTTGCGCACGCCACCGCCAACGAGCGTGGCAGCGGGCGAAGAAGGTCCGTTGGCCGGGCGCTTGTTCTTCAACTTGTACGTTGCTCGAGACGCGCGCGTGCTGCGCGGGGCCATTCGCGAGACCGTGGCGATTGCCTCGGATGTCACGGATGCCACACCGCGCGGCAGTAGCGCCAGTGGTAGTGCCAGTGGCCTGGACGACGGCAAGTCGACGCTGCTGAGCGACGCGCTGTTGCGCCAAGAGCTCAGCGCGCTGCAAGTCGCGATCGAGCCACGCTTCTCGCACTTCATCTACTTTTGCTACGACGATGTCAAGCGGCAGATCGCGCGTGGCAGTGGGCATGGCAGCGGCGCCGATGGCATCGACACGGATGCGCAGTTTGCCACGGGCGACATGCCACCTCCGGGCTCCCGCCACGACGGCGACAGCGGCGCGTTCCTCGAGATCGTCGAGGGCGTTGGACGCACGGTCTTTTACTTTAGCCGCGCGCGCGTGCTCGCGTGTCTGCAGGCCGATCATAGTGCCAACGGTGGCAACGGTGGCCGCGCTGCCACCACCGCAAGCATTGGCAACAGCCTCAGCTCCGCGCGTGGGGGCCCACAGGCGCCAGTGCCTACGGACACTGCCGTGGCACCGTCGCTCGTGCGGCTCTTGCTGCAGCACTCGCGTGGCATCCTGGCAACGCTGCAGCGCCACCTGCGCCACCAGAGCAGCCGTGTGCTGCTCGTGCCGGCTGACTACGACGCGCTTGGCACGACCCCCGAGCTCCGTGGCAGCAGCAGCGCGTCGCCGCTCGCGGAACTCACGGCCGCGACGCTGCTCTTCTTCCTCACGACGGGGCTCGCGCTGTCGCCGCTTGAGGCGCTTGGCGCCTTCTCCCGCGAGTGCCATGCACTCACACCGCTGCCGAGCGAACGTGTGCTCACGCAGCTGCTGCGGCTCCACGAGGAGCTCGCTGCCACGGCCCATGCCATCACCACGGCCGAGCGCTCGCTCAACGCGCGTGGGTGTGTGCGCTGCCGATGCGGCGACAAAGTGCTGGCAGTGCCGCTGGCCGCAAGTGGGTCGATTGGACGCGTCTTCACGCCGCCGGAAGTGGACGTGGACGCCGATGCCGAGGTCGTGTGGGACCCACGCGAGACGCGGCTCGTCGTAGGTGGCGGCGGTGCTGCTGGCAATGCCACGTGGCCCGTGGTGGACACGCTCGCGGTGGACCGCCTGGACTCGCTGCTGCGCACGGTCCTGCGGCGCCAACTCATGCCAGGGACCGCGCGTGGCGGCCGCAGGTCGCTCGGCCAGCTCGCGCCCGTACGCCACCACCCGAGCCATAGCCACAGCCACAGCCACAGCCACAGCCACGCTGTGGACGATGCGTTGGCACTGCGGGAACATTTGCTGTTCGTGCTCCATGGACTCCGGGAAATCCGTGTGGGCGAAGGATCGTCGTCGTCCACCGAGAGCTTTACTGCCACGGCGATGTGGACGCTGTACGAGTGCGAGCTGTGCGGCACGCGCGTGTGCGCGGTCAGCGCCAGCGCCGACAAGATGGCATTGCCGTTGTGAGAACGGAAAAGAACAGAGAAGAAGAGAAAACTGTGGGCCTCGTGTAAATTATTAAGTTAGGAAAATGAGGAAACCAACACAACCATAGACACACACGTCCACATCCCGCCATGATTGCTTCGGTCTCTCAGCACGTGGGCGGGGGTGTCCTTCGTCTTCTTCTTTCGACGCATCGTTTTCGTTTCGCTCCTTGCTACTGCTACCTTGCTTCCGGTCTTCCTTCGTTGTCGTGGGCGACCAGCCTATACAAAACATACTGGTACTTGGTGTTTCTTCCTCCACCCTTTGTTGACTTCCTGTTTTCTTCTCTAGTGGAGGACGCCTTCGTTGATGATCGTGGCCGGGTTATTCCGCATCGACATGGAGCGGCGGCGCGCAGCCGGGCGCGCGTCTTCGCTGCTGCGCGCGAGGATCTGCTTGACGCTGCTAATGTACTCCTTGCATGGTCCAGGGAGGTCCTGCGTGCCGTTGTTCTTGGCCAGCATGAGGCACTCCGAGTTTGAGCGCCGGCGGCGAATCGAGTGCTCTTCCTCGTGGAGGTTGTTGTCGCCCGCGAGGCTGCTGCGCGTGGACGAGGGCGTGGGCTCGCGGCTGTGGTTGCCCAGGGGTGTCGTGAGAGTGGGTGTCGTGCGGAAGGACTGGGTCTTGGCGACGCTCGTGTCGACTGTGAGGCCGTTGCCGCGCGACGACGGCGTCACGGACGCGAGCGGGTTGCCGCTGTTATTGTCGTCTAGCCCGTAGGACGAGAGGCGGCGGACGAAGCGGGGGATATCCATCTTGGTTCTCTCCTTCCGTGTTCTTGTTGTTGCTTGCGTGGCTGCGGTGGCGCCTGCTGGGTTGTCGGGTTTATTGAGAAATGAAAGCCCGGAAAAGTTGGATGTTGGCGAGGGGCTTCGACGTGAGTGGGGGGACGAGTGGGGCGCTGGGAGACTGGGAAAGACTCTTTGGGCTGCTTCGGTTTTTGTTGCGGGTTGATGTTTGGGGGAGGGAGGTCGATTTTCTGCGATTTTTGTTTGTTCTTTTTTTCGTTCTTTTTGTTTGGCGAAATGGATTTTGGTTTGCAACATACAAACCGTAAAGAAAGAAGGGTGGGGGGTAAAAACTAAATGTGATTTTCATCGAAAACCAATATAAAAAACAAAGAACAAAACAAAAAAACTCGTGCTGGTCCTTGTTCTCCACAACACGTCTGTTCTGTGCTGGATGGGTCAACTCTTCACAAGCGTGCGTGGGAAAGAGCGACCGACGCACTCTCCAAACCGTCACTTGGAAAGAAACGGCACGATTCTGGAAAATGATCAAGTTTGGAGGTGGAATGAAACACGGTGGCTTGAATACATTTTTTCCGGCAAAAACAGAGATCACGAAACAGAATGGACCTGGCAATTGTTGACGTTTCTGTTCTGGTGCAGCCACGCAGCTGGAAGGTGAAGCAATCCGCCGTGATCATCATGATCGGATCTGTCGCTCACCGCCATGATCAGATCATAACGGAGGTGAGCGACACGATTGGCAAAGTGAAGAGTGCAGGTGCCAAGGATACGCAGCAGCGCGTCGGTTCTTCAGGACTCGAGTGGCTCTATCCTGTCACGACACCGGCACTTTGATGGGCTCCAGGACTGAAGAGCCGAACTGACGAGCAGACGCTGGAGAACAAAGAGCGCAATCTGTCAGCCACCGTGTGGGGAAAGCGATTGCGCCATCGTCCTCTGCTGCGTTACTAGAAACGTAGGGGTGCTGGCCGACGCCTCATCATCCAAGAGTGCACGATTTTGCATCACTTGCTGTAAAAACGCAAAGTTTTGATGGGATAGTTGGAACAAACATGCTGGGAACAGAAGCTGGTTCTTTGCTGCGGCTGGGCCTATATTCATATACGGTACCGGCACCGGTAGGTGATTTTCCAGAACTGCCCGTCATGGATGGCCTGGCACTGGGCCAGCATGATGTTGTTCGTTTTTTCGTTGCTTGTCGAGTCATCGCCTTCCTTCAACCTCAGCATTCAGGAGGCAGTGGTGGGTGAATTTCCGATGTGAACGGGCGAACTGTAACAGCTGAAAAACATGTTTTAAATCAACGTCAAACAATACCATCCAAAAGTGTTTTTGAGGTTTTGAAAAAAGCCGCCAAAAAACAAAAGCGTTCTTGAAGGCAGAATTAGACTTTCTTTTCTCAGAAGGGGCCAGAAGATTTAGGGTCTCATATAACTGCAGTTGCAGGAATCATAAAACATCATTTTAGTGATTTGAAGATAAAACATACTGTTTAAAAACAGTATGTTTTATCTTCAAATCACCGAATTAGACAGATTGAGCAGGTTCTAAATCAAAAACTGACCGAGTCGGGTGCAGAAAAAAGTTCAAATTTTGAGAGCGCGGTGAGGCACCTCTTGAGAAGAGAATGTCGAGTTCTCCTCACATACTCTATCTTTGGTGATGCAAGAGGGCTCTATCGATGGCCACGATCGCTCTCTACACGCCAGTACCTGCTGCTAGGAACCGAGGTTTTATCGTTTTCACAAGATCTGTTTGCAAGAAATATTCACGAGATCGAGCCCGAGTGACGTGCTTTTGTGTTCCAGAACCCTTGCTTGTGGTGCTTGGTTCTCGATGAAGTTTTACTTTCCAGCCTCTCTTATGTCCACTTCATCGTATGAAACGCTGTGCATACTTCTCATCCCTCGTCCCCATACACATTCGCATACTGCGCAGGTTGGATTGGGAAGGTTGCTAGAGGATCCTTGGGGGTTCGCCAAGTTTCACCGACGCCACCTGAGACCGTGTCAACCTACGCGCCACCGACCGGCACAAATTTAACCGTCGTGACTCCTGATTGGTCTACCGTCCAAGACAGGGTTAGGTTCACGTTCAAAATGAAGTTGAATTTGGATGTTAGGGATAGGGCGCAGTTTTGCCACGAGAAATGGGTACACCAAGCCTCTGAGAATTGATCTCCAAATCCACACACACACCTCCCCGTCCGAAAGTCGCACGGGATTGTGGACGTTACCGCACACGGATATGTACCGTGCTGCAAGCCTCTTCTCTCATTCATCTCTCTAATAATTGGTGGACGCAAACGGATTCAGCGGCGTCAGGTGGTCCTCCTCGTCCTCTTCGTGGGCGCCGCCGAGCACCCCGCTGGCGTTGGGACTCGGCTGCTTGAGGTTCAAGTTGTGCGGGATCGCCAGCGGCTTGGGCGGTGGTGCCGCAGGCGCTGCACCAAAAAGGGAGAACACGCTGCCCAAGAGGCCGGCGCTCTCTTCGTGGACTTTGGTCTGGACGTCGTTGATGCGCTTCACTTCTTGAGGGCTACAATACCAACGCGCACAACACAAAATCCAACGACGTCCGTAAGTGGCTGAATCCTTGACGTCCACCACCGCCAACAAAGTAAAGGAGCGTACCTGAAGTGCAACACGGTGGCGATGACGGGGATCAATCGGTCCTTCTCGCTCTGGTTCTGGCTTTCGATGTACTTGATGACGACGTTTTTCAGGTACTACAGAAACACACGCACGTCAAGTGAGCTCACTGGCATCCCAGTACATAGGCCGGTCGACAATGGGACGGCACCTCAATATTGAGCCCGTCTGTAGTGCGTTGGCTCAGCTCTTGGATGCGCCGCTTCTGGCGGTTCGATTCTTCCAGCAGCGCAAGCGCGTCCTCGTACTTCTTCTGGTACAGGTGGACCTGTTCCTCCAATGTGTGCATCTGCTTCTTGGACTTGGTCGCTTCCTCGTCGCGCATGGCCTGCGCCTACACAGCATCCACAAAACTCCGTTGTCAGAAAACCACCATCCTACAACATAGTACGGGACGTAGAGTGACGTACCCGCGCGAGCTTGAGGATCTGGCTGTCCACTGCCGTGCCGTTCGACCCAGATGTGGACAGGTGGATAGAGGGTTTAACGTCCGCCATCACGGCCGCGAGGTGGTTGCTCTCCTCCTCCGAGGTGGACCGAGGGCTGGACATACTACGAGACACGGCACGGCCGGCCGCAGCCGCCCGAGTGGCTTCCTTTAGTTCTTCCTGGGCCTTCTTGAGCTGTTCTGCATTCGCAGACGCCGTCCGCGCCGCTTCGTCGAGCTGCTTGCTGAGCCCAGCAATCTCACCGTCTTTCACCTTCATCATCTCGCGCGCCACGTCGCTCTTCTGCCGCACGTCCTTCTTGAGCGCGTCAATCTCGGTCTGCAGCGCCTCGTTCGTGGTCTCCAGCTCTTCGATGCGCACATGTAAGCGAGCCTTCGCCTGGAGCTCGGCCTGCACGCCACGGAGCTCTATCTGGATCGTTTCGATCTGTTGTTGCCACGACGCCTCTTCGCGCACGCGCTCGCCCTCCGACTTCTCCTTTACCGCACGAATCTGGGCCTCGGCGACGGCGCTTGCCTCGTCCAACTGCTTGTTGGCTTGCTCCAACTCGATCTCTAAAGCCGCCGCACGGGCATTGGCGGTGTTGATTTCCTCTTGGAGTTGGCTCGTCTCTTCCTCGCCCTTCTTGATACTCGACTTGCTCTCGTGTGTGGCCTTCTTCAGCGCCGTCGCCGCGCGCTTCTTGTACACTTCAAGCGCCGTGCGCGCAGCATTAGAGCCTTCAATCTCGACATCCAGCTGAGCGCGAAGCGAAGCGATCTCGCTTTGAAGCTTGGTGACCGCCACCTCGTGGGCGGCCCGGTTGCCGGCGTGTTCGGTTTTGAAGGCCGCTAGTTCATTTACTGAACGATCGAGTTCGTTCTTGGTCCGCGTGACCTCGTCTTCCAGTTGACGGTGCTCCTCTTGAAGCTCCCGGTACCGTGTCAGCAGCTCCTTCATTTTGTCCACAACCTCTTGGTTCTCCACATCCTTCGCCCCGATAGTCTTTGAAAGCTCCTCCTTCTCACTCTCAGCCTTTGCGGAGAGCGTCGTCAGTTCCACTTCTTGAGCAGCCCACTTGGCCTCATGTTCTGATGTCTGGTCCCGCAGCTGAGTTTGGAGTGTCTCAATTTCGCTCTTCGTTGCTGCCATTTCATCGCTCATCGACCCAGCTGCTGTCGCGAGCTGCTCCTGCAGGTGGCGGAGTTGAGCCTTCGCTCCGCTCAGTTCCTCTTCCACAGCCGAGAACTTTGCGACCGCACCAGAAGATTCCTCCAAGAGAGTCTGATTCGTGGAGTGCAAGACATCGCGCTCTTCTTGTAGCTTCGCGGTCGCGGCAGACTTCTCCGCGAAGCGTTCTTGCAGTTCTTGCGCATGCTCCTTCAGCTTCTTGTACATACCGACCACTTCTTCAGTCTTGGTCTTGAGCTTGCTGATGATTTCGTCCTTCTTAGCAATCTCGGCCGTCGCTTCATTCACCTGCGTGCGGAATTTCGTCAGCTCCTCCTCGGCAGCTCCGGTGGATTCCTCCAGCTGCTGCCAGCGTTCTGCGGCAACGAGGAGCTCCTGGTCCTTCGTTTCAAGCTGAGTAGTCAGGTGTGCGACCTGGATTTCCAGGGCTGATGCGTGCTCAGTGCTATTTGCGATGCTGTCGCGAAGTTCTGCAAGTTGTATGTCCGCACTGTCCGCTGCTTGTTCTAGCGACTTCACTGTCGCGCTGAGAGTGTCGTTCTCATCACGCAATGCTTGGTGGTCCGACTTGAGCGAGTCTAGTTCGTCGACAAGCGCTTCTTTTGCCGCGTTGAGCTGAGCCGAGTGATCGCTCAACGTAGACGAGTGCTCCTTAAGTTGGCTTCGCAACGACTGCGTCTTCTCTTCAAGCGCCGACTTTTCTTCCTGAACGGTCGACAGTAGCGTGTTCAACTCGTGGAGCTCGGCCGTCTTTGCATCCACTTTCGCCTCAAGGACGTTGATTTGCTGGGTGTTGGTGTCTTGTGTGGATAATACTTCATCGGCAAGTGCTTGATTCTCTGTGTTTGCTGCCGTAAGCTGTTCCGTGATCGTTTTCTTCTCCTCTTCAAGCAAGTCAGCCCTGCCCTTCCACTCTAAAACCTCTTGATCAAGTGCTGAGAGCTCATTCTTCGTGGACTCTAGCTCATGGGCGAGTGCTTCGCTTCGCTCGTTGACCGTTGCGACCATTTGCTGAAGGCTGTGCACAAGTTCCGTCTTCTCTTCGAGCGCGCGATTTGCATTCGAAACCTCCGCTTGCACTGTCTCTTGAGTAGTGGTCATTTCGTTTCGGACTTGCTCAAGAGACGCATCCGCGGCGCGCAAGTCCTCTTTCAGACTTGAGTTTGTCTCGTCCAGCTCTCTCAGTGTCTCCTCCAGCTTGTTGCCATTCGCGTGAGCTTCTTCAAGCTGTTCCTGCAGTCGACTCCTCTTTTCCTCGATCGACCCGGTCTGATCTTTCAAACCAGAAAGCTCTTGTGTTAGTGCTTCAACCATGGTTTTCGTGGACTCGAGCTCAAGTCGCAGCGATTCATTCTGCTCGTTCAGCGAGGACATCTCATGTTCCAGACTTTCCACGGTCTCCGCTTTTTCTTTCACTTCACGAGCTGACTCCAACTTCTGTGACGACGCGGCTTCCTGGGCTGCTACCACCTCTTCACGGACTTGTTCGAGTGAAACAGTTCCAGATCGCACGTCTTCCTCGAGCTTCGTCTTGACCGATTCCAGCTCGCGGATATTCTCCTCGAGCCGATCTGCATGTTCGCACTTCGCCTTCCACTGCACTTGAAGCTCTTCATAGTCTTGTTTCACCCTCACAGCGCTGTCCGTCGTTCGGGCAACCTCAAACACCATGCGAGTGTTCTCAGCTTTGATCGCGCCGAGCTCAGCCTCGGCCTCCTGGAGTCGCGATGTCACTTCCGAGAGCTTTTCGTTCGCGACAGTCATCGAGCTTGACGCCTCTGCTTCCTTCTCTTGGTGGATGGATGCAACATCCGCTTCCAGCTTCGCGATTGTCTCCGCTTGAGTTTGGAGACGCTCTCGTGACGATTCCAGCTCTTCGACCAGCACACCCTTTTCAACCTGCAAAGTCTCTAGTTGGGTTTTGAGTGAACCCATCTCGGCCACCCCTTCATCCACTTGTGACTGCGCATGGCTGAGTGCGGCAACAGCAACTGCCAATTCTTCCTTCTGGGCTTCTGTGGAAAACGTTAGCTCCTTCAACTCGTTTTCTAGCTCCTCTGCGCGCGCCAGTCTCACATGGACGTTCTGGAGCACGAATGTCACGTTGACACGGCTAATCGAATCGCTTGCTCCACCGTCGGCATCGCCGTTATCTTGGAGCACTGGTAACGCGGACAGCTTTACGTGAAGTGTCGTGATCTCGCTGGCGTATCCCTCCACGAGTTGATGCGTCCGAGTTACCTCACTGCGTAGCTCGTCGACCTCTCCCCGCAAGAACTCGTTTTCTTCCTCTTGCTCCCGGTACATATGCTCGATCTCCTCCTTCTGCATCAGAATCGACTCCTGCTCTTCCATCAGCTGTGATATCTGGACTTGGAGCGAGTCTTTTTCTTCCGTCAGCTCCGATATCTCTTTTTTCGAAGCGTCACACTCGTGTTCAAGGCCAGCGATACGCTCACGCAGCTCGTTCTCGAGCTCGCCAGATTCCGCGTCCACTTGCAGCTGTTGCGCTTCCATTGTCATCACCTGTGTTTGAAGAGACGCGACCTCGACCTGGAGCTTCCCCATCTGCCCATCTTTCTCGGCGATGCGAGCCTCCAATTTCGCGACAGTTTCCTCGTACTCTTCTCGGCGAGCCGCAAGAGTGGATTCGTGCGAAGCCGACATTTCTTTTGTCGAATCTCCCGCCGCATTCAGTAGGAGCGTGTGCTCGTCACGGAGAGAGGATAGCTCGGCAGTCAACTTTTCCACCTCACTGTGCAAAGCTGTGACGTCGGTCTCGCGGGCGGCAACGTGTTCTTCCAACTCGGAGATTCGTGCGCTCAGCTCCGTTTGCAAACTCTGCTTCTCTGACGCCATACGCGCCTCAGTAGCGGAAAGCTGCTCTTCAAGGCCTGCGATTGTCGAAGCAAGTTTAGCCTTCTCGTCTTCGAGGGTCTCACACATTCCTCGCACGCTTTCAATTTCTTTGGCTTCGGCTTGCATTCGCACGGCATTGTCCGCGGACATGGCCTCAATACGGCTCTCAAGCTCGCTCGTCTTGCATCCAAGGTTTTCGTTGAGCTTTTCGATTGATTGCTCCATGAGCGCATCCTTCACCGCCAGATCGCGACTGTGTTGTGCGTGAAGGTCACACAGTTCAGCTTGAAGCGCAGCCAGTGCCTCGCTCTCACCAGCGTGGGAGGCTCGAAGGTTCTCCGCATTCATCTTGAGCTCGTTCAATTCATCCATTGCGGCTCGCAGCTCGTTCTGCTTCTCGGTATGGCTCTCCGTCAGACTCCGGAGTTCGCCTTCCATTTCGAGAAGACTGTCGCCCTTCACCTTCAGTTCACTTTGCAACAACTCCTTCGCTTCCGATGCTACAGACAGTTCGTGCTGAAGCCTGGAGAGTTCTTCTGTTGTGGAAGCGCTGGATTCGGTGGCGGCGGTGAGCTGGGACAGCAATTCGTCAATCTCCCCCCGAAGAGATGCAACTTCGGCGTTGCTCGACGCATTGGTTGTCTCCAATGCCTGCTGAGCTGCGCTCAACTCCTCTTGTTTGTGGACGAGGTCTGCTCGGAGGGTCGCGATAGTCTCTTCCATATTTGAGATTGCAGCTGAACGGTCTGAATCAGAGGAGCGCAGAGCCTCCACCTCGTTCTCCAGATCAGACACATGGTCGGTCGTCGCCGATAGCTCCTGAATTCGCTTCAGAGCCGTCTCGAGCTGCTTGTGCTGACTAATCGACGCCTGCTCGGCTGAGCTTAACGAGCTAGTCAATTCGTCGAGACGTCGCTTGAAGTCAGTGCACTCTTCGTGATGCTTTGCTTCTTTCTTGGACGCGAGTTCGCTGATTGATGTGACCTCGAAGCTGCCCAGCTCGCGCTCCATCTGCACAAGCGTCTGGTCGCGAATCATCAGCGTCTCCAACTGCTTCTTTAACTCCACCAGCTGCACGCTCTGGGAAGACGCTTCTGCGGCGGACGACTTGGAGCGTTCCAATTGTTGCGTAAGCTTCTCCAACTCCACGGCGTGCTCGCGCCTAGTCTGTTCTCGCAGCTTGTCGGCCTCATCGACCGAGCTCTGCAGGGTCTTGAGCCGCGCCTGGAGATCGCCGTTCTCGCGCAGCGTGTGGTTGAGCTTCGACGCGACTTCCAAGTACAGCTGCTCGGCGTCTTCCTGCTGCTTGCGCATCAGCTTGAGCTCGCGCTGCACGTCCATCACCTGCTTAGCAGCTCCCGCGTGTTCGGCGTGGACGTCGCGCTCGAGCTGTTGCTTGTCGTGCAGGACCGTTGTGACCTGCTCTTTCAATCGCGCGTTTTCCTCGCGCAGCACGGCCGTGCGCGCCTCTTCCTGGGTCACGGCGACCGCGAGCTTCTGCGCGTCGTCCTTGAGCTTGGCGATCTCCTTGTCCTTGGCGTGGTCGTCGCTGCCCGCGGTTTTATTGCCGCTGCCGCGACGCATCCAGCTCACGGTCGAGGTCGTCGACGACGACGAAGCCGAGGCCGACTGCTGCTGGGACCGCAACTCGAGTTCAAGCGCCGCGATCTTGGACGTCGCGGCGTCGTGCTCGCCCACTTTTTCTTCGA
Source organism: Pythium biforme (assembly GCA_023337735.1). NCBI lineage: Eukaryota > Oomycota > Peronosporomycetes > Pythiales > Pythiaceae > Pythium > Pythium biforme. The sequence continues at coordinate 15,768 of JAADXJ010000162.1, read as the reverse complement.
GCTGGCGCTGCAGCGACTGGTACCGCGAGATCACTTCCTTGAGCTTGTCCACGATCTCCTCTTTCTCCTCTTCTTTCTGCGCGAGGTCGCGCTCGAGGTTGATCACGCGTACCTGGAGCGCCTCGATCGCCGTCTCCGTATCATTACTACTACCACGCGACGGCGAAAAGGCGCCTCCAACACTTCCGGGGGGTTTCGCGGGCGAGCGCAGGATCTCGTTCTCTTCTTTCGCCTCTTGGAGCTGCTTCTGCATGATACGGCACGTGCCCACGACCTGCTTGAGCTTCTCGATGAGCTCGTGCTTCTCGGCCTCGAGCTTCTTCGTCGCGGTGTCGTCGGCGACGGCCGCGGCGCTGCTGTTGGTCGGCGATCCGTCGCCGTTCTTGTTGGCCACGTCGCCCGACGCGGAGGCACCGTCGGCCGACTGTTGTTGCTGTTGGTGGTCCTGGCGCTCGCTGACCATGCTCTGGTACTGCTGCTGCAGCTGCCGGTAGCGCCCGACGACGTCGTGGAGCTTCTTGAGCAGCACTTGGTTCTCCTGCTTCATTTTCTGACTGCGCTCTAAACCCATCGAAACCAACTCCCGCGTTAGACCCGTGCCGCGTGGCGTCGCTACCCCCACAGGGGACCTTAACGAACGCACCTTTCTCCTCTTGCAGCTCTTGCGCGGCGGCGCCGCTCCCGTTGGCCTGGACGTCCGCCATCGTCACCGGAATGGAGGATAGACCGCGCTGTATGCCCTTTGCCGCTTGCTTTGTTGGTGCTTTCCCCGTGCAGCGTTGGTGTTGGGTGTTGGGGTCACAAAGCACGATCCCATAGAAAAAGTTGGAATGTCCCGAACGATTCACTTGGCTTAGTACGTTTCGTCACGAATACGATGTGGACCACTTTACTTTTGGCTCTCTTTTGTAGCCATGTCCTAGAGCAGCAGCTGGTGAGCCCGGCGTGGAAGGCATTGCGTCGTGAGCTCGCGGCGCACGAGCGCGCGTCGGCTCTCGATCAAGAGATTCAGCACACGCTCAGCGTTGGCAGTCGAGTCGGTTTGCTGTGGCTGGCGTGTTTTTGTTGGCGTTGGTGTGCTCTGACTGCGGCGTGGTGCGACAGGCGTTCTCGGTGGTCGTTCACCCACGAGCGTTAAGCCCGTGGGCTTGGGGAACAGCGCATGGAAAGTCATGTCTTCCAACGCCCTCTACACACGTCAGCACCTCTGTTAAGCGGGAGTCCAACAGTGAATACCTTCATCGCAGGGGCACTCGTACCAATCGACTCGTCGCAGCCACGTGAGTCGTCTCAAGGGCCTCGACATCTTGCGGCCCCAGCATGGCGCTCGCCAGGGTCTTGCCTGCCTTCAAGACCGTCGCATTCGACTCGCTGGTGACGCTTGTACTATCACTATACGAACAGAGGTAATGTGAGCAGAGGGTAAGTTAACGCGCCCCCACGGCGATGGACCCACCCGACTCGTTGCCGCTTGTTGGTGGCAGGAAAGGCATTGTGTGTGAGCTGCAGAAAGTCTTCCCACTTGCGCCATTTTTGCAGGACGCAAGATGCGTCTGTGTCCTGCGGAAGCGCCGAGCAGGCGTCGTGTTTCGAGCACTCACCATCTTCACGGATGCGTAGAAGCCGCTGCAGTCCCGTATGGTTGTCCCCAAACGCTTGCACTAAAGACGACAGCAGATCCAATGACTCGGTTGTCGTAAGTGGATCGCTTCCCTCAGACTCCGGATCGCGCTGGGCAGGCTCAATAGGCTCCTCTGAACCACCCTCTTGAAATGACCTCTCGACTGTCTCACGGCGGCGACGCACCGCCATCACGTCGGCATCGTGCTTGCGTTTGCGCTCGGTGAACGAGTCGATAACACTATTGAGCGTGTCTGTATCGGCGCTTGACTTGAGGATCGTCGGTCCGTGAGCAAGCAGCTCAGAGGCAGTTAGCAGGCATCTCGTATTAGTTTCGTTTGGCGCCCACTGAGCCCACGGATTGTGTCGAAACACTTGATGCATGGAAGGTGATGGAACCTCCCTGTCTCGGCGACGCAGCAGTAGTTCCGATCGCAGCATCACGACGCGCCGCAGCGCATTGTCCAGCGCTCTGCGCGCATCCTGCGGTGAGAAATCGTGTGGTTCGAGCCACAGGCGAAGGCGCACGCTCCCGAAATCCAATTCTCCAAACGGCGGTAGTTTCGCCGTCGTGTCTGGTTGTGGCTCGACCGGCAACACGACGGACTGGACCGCCGAAACCGCAATCTCAAACGTGGCCTCGTGGTCGAAGCGCACGAGCAGCATGCTCGGTCCTCGGCGACGGCTGCGTTCCACAACGATCAGCTCCACTTGTAGCATAGTCTGGTCTTCGTCAGCGTCCGCTACGCGAAAGTAGCAAATGCGCGACGCCTGGTGGAAGCAGCCCGAGCAGCTCACGGCCAAAGCAGAGGACACTGGCGACGCTTGCGAGCCATACGAGGCACGAGCACACCGCGCGCTTGCCGCCGCAACCGGTGGCAGCAGCTGCCGCACACCTTCGTGCGGCTGCTGCGCGCTATCGGGCCACTGGAACTCGTTCTCACGCAGTCGACGCAGCCAGCTCTGCGCGTCCAGGAAACTCTGCCGATCCATGGTGACAGCACCACACGAAGAGGCAATGCGCGGATAACCGCCCCTCCCCCATGATTGTGACGTGCGGACTCAGATATCTGATACATCTGACTCTGATAGTCTGAGTCGCATTGAAGTGAAGCCATGTTCGTTTTTGGATTCACCCATTGACTGACTCGCAACAATCTCCGCCACAAAATGTATCTTAGTCGAGCGGAGGCCTCCAGAGGGCATACTGCACAAGATCTCTCTCTCGCACGTTCTCCGGAATCAAAAATACAGTGAAATCGGATTCCATTGGATCCGTCGGAAGCGTCAGCCGAGCAGTGCCAGCGCCAGGAATACGACTGATGGCGCAAGGTCAAACATGGGGCTCGATGCCACTTCCTTCCGTCCCTTTACCGACTCATTCAGCAAGACGCCTTTTCTCATCACAAGGTACATCCGGCTTTACTATGGTCGCGGTCTACAACGTTGCGATACTGGCAGCCACTATCGTGGCGTGCCTCCCAGTTCATGGATCCGTGGCGAAGCCTCGCCAGTTACGACGCCAGACCGATAACGACGACGGAACCACGCAGCACTATTGGGTCAACTCGCTCATTGACGATCCGATCGACAAGGCGTGCTACCGCAGGACGTATCATGGCAAGCCATGCCCACGCGGGTACGACTGGGATGGCGCGCTCGCGTGCTGGGCGCAGTGCCCGCTCGAGTACCCGGTCGAGTGCGGCGCCGAGTGCCTGCGGCATAATCGCGCGTGCACGAAAGAGATTCTGGATAAAGCAGGCGCTGTCACAACGACCGCGTTGAATGCGCTCACGGCTGGTGTCTTCGGCCAGCTTGCAGCGACGAGCCACGCCGTGAAGCTTGGTGTCACCTGCACGAATAAGATGCTGCCAGCGGTGCAGCACATTGTGGAGTTCGTGGCGTCGTCAGCGACCACACCGAGCTCCCAGGATGCCCAGTTCAAGAAGGCCCTCGGTGAGCAGGACTTCTTCACAAAAGAACTTCCAGCTGCGATCGCCGTTTGTATGGATCGCGAGCCGCCTTCGTCCGCCGGACCGTCCGCCTCGATCCTCAAGGTCATGCAGACGGTCGTTAACAAAGTCCTCGAGAGCAAGCGCGATGGCGAGAGCATCTTGCGGGACGGCTCGTTTCTGGATTTTCTGGACGTTATCGGTCTCGGTTTCGGCCGCGAGCGCCAGCGCCAACTCCGCAGCGCATTTGGTTGGGACGATGCCAAGAACTTTGTGAGTTCGAGCATCTCCTGCGGTCAGAACATTAAGAGCGTAGTCGACAACATCACCGAGATCGTGAAGGACCTGAAGCAGCGGGACAGCTCCAGCACGCTCCAGTCGATCCGATTCGCTGTAATGAACTCGGACGTGTTCTTGCGCGAACTGCCTGACACGGTTCTGGGCTGCGCAAATACCAGTAGTCTGGACGCCTCGCGGCTGCGCGACAAGATCTTGAAGGCGACGTACACGATCGTCGATCAAGTGCTCGACGCGGCCGTGACGCCGATTGGGAAGCCCCGATCGGTTGGTGACTTCCTTGTTTCGGTCACAGATATGGGACTGGATGCATTGTCGTCTTTTGACCCAACGGGTCTCGCGTCGATGGTGAAGGAATTTGTGCAGCCCGTTTGCAACCCGACGATCTTCCCACGGTCTATTGACGACGGCCCCGCCGACATCGCGCTCGGTCTACGCACAGTAGAAACGGCCTTCGCCGGCAGCTCTGGTCAATGGTATACCACTGAACCTGATCCGGCGACCGACACCGAGAGCACGGTCCAGATCATCTTTCGAAGCACGGATGACCGAGACGTCACTGTGGAGGTCACGTCCGGCGGCAACGACTATGACAAAGTCAAAGTGCCAGCGGGCAAGGCGGTCACATGGAGCAAGCCGCTCGTGGAGCTCCAGGCCAAGACGATGTATATGGTGCGTTCGCGTCCAGGCTTTTTGTGGATCAAGGGTACAGGCGGCGGCTCACTACTCGCGTGGATCCCGGAGGTTCCGCCCGCTGGAACCGGCACCGTGAAGCTCGACATCAAGATCAATCCGCCGTCCGAGAAAGAAGAGATGGTCTCGCTCGCGCTCCACGAGGAAGCCCGCGCTGAAGCGGCTGTTGTCCGCGAAACGGTGCGCACATTACGATAACTGGTAGCGGTGGCCACACCCACGACAACGGGGAATCGGTCGGAGATTCCCCTGGCGACGTGTCGTAGAGGTGGAGATAGAGAGTGATCATGGCTGCGATGTGCCTGTGGAACATAAACCAGGCGGTACACGCATCCTAACTCAATATATTTAGTTGGTCGGTGGCTGGTGGCAAATCGAGAATATTAGCCAATGAAACGTGTCTAAGAGTGACCAGGTTGGCATTTTTCGAGTCGGGGACAGTCAGCAGCTCACTTGTCAATTGTAAGCGAAAACTGGCCACGAACATGCGCGTACTGGCCGTGGCGCTTGTCGCACTCGTTGCGGCGCTGACGGCGGGCGCCGATGCGGCCGAGTCTGTGCGCATCCGCAAGAGCTGGGATGCGTTCTCGGGCACGGAGCAAGGTGCTCTCCCTGTGAAACCCCCGAGAGCTACAGCGTGCACAGGAACTGACGCTATCTCATAATTCTTTTCTGGTTTCCAGAGACGTACACCAGAGCCGTGTCGCGCGCGATGAGCTCAGGCAAGCACTTGCAGTTCACCAAGCTGACGATGGACGAGAAGAGCCTGAAGCGCGTCCAGGGCACGACCGGTGAGCCGGCGTGGCACCGCAAGTGGCTGCTCGGCTACGAGAACATGCTGCGCAGTCTCGGCGACGAGTTCGCGTCGCTCACGCTTCCGTACTGGAACATCTTTGAGGATTCGGCCATGCGACTTTCGTCGCGCAGCCGCTGCCTGAGCATTGCTGAGTGCTCGTCGTACCTCACGGCGATGGGCGGCAGCGAAGGCGAGGATTTCGGTTCCCCGTACTTTGTGAACGGCGAGTTTGCGTACGGCAACTGCGTGAATCAGAGCGTCGCGGCTGCGGCCTGTACAGACCCGCACGGCACAAACTGCGAGCACTGCATTCCCCGCGGTGACTGGAACATTGAGGAATCGACGTTCGAGTTTGGTCCCTCGGCCTTTGTCGAAGTGCTTCGCATCGCTGCGAGCAGCAAAACGCCTATGGAGACCTTGCGCGTCAGCATGGCGACACGCTTCCACTACAACCTGCACAACCTTCTCGGCGGTGTCTATGAGACGCGTGCCGCAGCATTTGACCCGATCTATATCGGCCATTAGTACGGTTTCCCCGCTCTTTGGATCATCTCTCGTGTCGTGGATCGCTCCTAACGGTTGTGTGTGTTTGTGATTATTTCAGCGCCATGGCCGACGCCGTGTACAGCATTTTCCAGCGGTGTCATCGTGAGAGCAGTGCGTTTGTCTCGTCTCCCTTCAAGACGTCAGATGGCGAGATACTTTCGTCCACCAGTGCCATCCCGTTGGAGATTGACGGCAAGAGCACTGATGAGATTGAAGAACTTGCGCCGTATTTCCAGTCCGTGGGGACGTCGTTCGGGCTCGCCGACGACATCCGCAACATCACGGACGGCTCAACCGGGTACGAGTACGAGCTAGACGACTTCCTCAACACGCTCATGAAGGAGTTTGACGTCGGCTGTTCGGCCAAGAGCGGGTCAGAGGCGCTGCGTTTCGCCGAGAGCCGCGAGCTCACACCGGACCGCAACGCAAGCCTCTGGTTCATTCGCGCGATGGCGACTTGCGCCGAGTCGACGCTCGAGGGGGCGACGGACGAGGCACCGTACACGGCCGTCGTGTGTGAGCTCATGTCCAAGCAGCAGAACGGCGTCTTCACCAACTTTAGCACGACGCTGCGCCACACGTGGAACGCACCGCCGACACTTTTGCCCACGTGCGTGAATGTTCTCGAAGAGATCGCGCAGGGCAAACTGCAGCTCCGCGTCACGGAAAAATGCCGCCAGGCGTTTCTCACAGAGACCAGCATTAACGCCAACGAGTTCCGCACCAACTCGAGCGGCTTCACGGTCGTGTCACGCGGGCTCGACGGCGTCGTCACGCGCTTCGCCGGGCTGGACGGCGATACGGCGTGACTTTCGTACCCATTTTCGCTAGTGTCGACGCGTACTTATACATCACTAAAACCTCGATAGAATGACATACTACTAACGTTAAGTTCGCGAACGGAATGGATCGTTGCTTTCCGTCCGACTTGTTGGGGAAACCAAACAATGGAGCTAAGCGAATGGTGCGAGCAGGCGCCGCACGGCCAGTATTTCCAGCCCATCCGGCTACGGCTGGACGGCACCGCGACCGACGCGAGCCGGACGCTTTTCTCTTCGCCGCGATCCCCTTCGGCGGTCGTGACGGCAGCGACTTCTCCCGTCGCCCCGTCCACGCCGCCGCGGGTGGCCAATGCCACCGCCAACGGTCACATCACTAATGGGGATAGTGCCGCGGCGTCGCCCGGGACGTCCACGCCCAAGCGGCTCAAGCGACGCCAGAAGCCGGCGCCCACGACGCCGCAGACGCCCAAGCAGCCGCTCAGCGACGCCGACCGCGACGGCTTTGTGTTGCTGCCGCCGTTCCAGAGCGCCCAGGTGGGTGCGAACCGCACGGTGCTCAACGTCGGCGGCCCCGTGTGGGCCATGGACTGGCTGCCGCACGATGTGTACCGCGCGACCGCCGCAGCTGCGACCAAGCAGAAGAAATCGAGCGGTCACGCCGCCAACAAGGAGAACGTGGGCCGCAACACGAACGGCACGGCAGCGACGGACGCCAACGGCACCGGCGCGGCGAGTAATAGCAAAGACCCGCTCGCGGAATGGCGGCTGCTGGCGCTCGCGACCCACCCGCCGTGCACGGTCGTGGACGGCCAGCTCGTGAAGAACACGCCGCCGGACCACCACTACGACGCGCCGAAAGGCGGCCGCAATCTGGTCCAGATCTGGGCGATTCCCGTGACGAAGAAGAGTGCGTCGATGGTCAAGAGCGAGACGAATGACCAAGCATTTGACGAACTGTCGCAGCAGCCGCCGCCGCCGCATTTGATTCCTCGACTCGTGTACGCGATCGACCACGACAGCGGTGTGGCCTGGGACGTCCACTGGTCGCCGCTCACGCATAAAATGGGTCGCTATCGGCAGCCGCGTGGGCTGCTGGGACTGCTCGCGGTCGCGTTTGGCGATGGAAGCGTCCAAGTCTTTGAAATCCCTCAAGTATCACCGGATAAACTCCAACCGGAACCGAGCGAACACGTCGTCGAGCGTTTGCAACCGATCGCTGCGGGCAAAATGGAGCGCATCATCCAGCTGAGCGTGCGGTGGTCACCACATCGCCCGAATTTGTTACTCACAGGTTGCTCCGACGGTATGTTCACTTAGAGCACCGAGAAACTTCCATTTCTGTGACGCGAAGTGTATCTAATGCGATGAATTGTGTGCAGGCTCTGTCGCCTTATGGAACCTGGAAGAGCTCGTATCCAAGCCTGGGCCAAAAAATCGGAACGACGATACGTACGAAATGGAACCGCAGCGACGCTTTCAAGATGGTACGCTTTCCTTGCATGCGATGTGTGGCCGCATGAATTCTAATCGCGTACACCAACGGATATACGTAGCCGATACCGTTGGGAAACAAGAGCCATTTGACTGGGGATGGGGGTGGGTTGCCGTCCGCGCCGTTTGCTGGTCCCCGTTCGATGACAACCTATTCGCAACAACGGGCAATGTGAGCAATCGCACCAGCCTTTCCTTCGTAGGCTCTATGTTCTGACTGCTCTGCTCCATGGCTTCAAAGGACTCACTGTTCAAGATCTGGGACATCAGAGAACCGCGCATTTGCTTCCGTTCTCATCGCATCCGATCTACATGGGGCCTCGCATTACAATGGATGGACGACACTTCTGTGCAAATCTCCGGTGACCAAGGCTCTCTCTATATGTATGACGTGCTGGTGAGTTGCTCTTCATCACTCAAAGCTATTTTCTGGCCACAACTGACTCGTGAATACATTTATGCAGAGTGGGAGCTATCAGAAACTCCATTTCCACCCGCAAATCGACTCACCCGTATGGGATCTCCAGTTTGCCCGGAAGGGAAGATTTCCTATTCTCCTTTCGTCGTGCACGTCGGGAAGTTTACGGGTTGCACCGGCGAAGAAAATTTTCCGCGCTCCGCAACACTCTGTCGAGTTTTGCCGGCTATACGGAGAAAAGAACTCGAACGTCGAGCTGCCCCACAAGTCGTTGACACTGAGCTTTGAGCACCGCATCGTGAGCGGTTCGGCTGAGGCCGCGAGTCCTGCAACACGGGAGTTTTGCGAGCGCGACGCGTCGCTCCACCGTGTTCGCCTCTCCACCAATGAATCGGGCGAGTTCCCTTGCTTTCTCGCCGCAGGAGGTCACGCTGGGCTCGTTATCCTCATGGAGATGCAAGACGACTTCGATAACCTCTTCGAAAACTACTTTTTGCAACCAAGCAAGAAAATCGGCCGGCCGCGCAAGACTGGGGCCTCCACCAGTCCTTGGCATGGGCGACAGATTGGCCACGATAAGCCGAAAAAGGTTGTTGCGCCGCCCAAGATCAAACGTGTGGGCGGTGTCAAGCTGTCCAGCTTTGCCAAGATGAGTGGTATCGGTGGGAAGTCACACCCCAAGCCGAAGAAGATCACAAAGGAGACGGGCTATCCAGAAATTCAAGTTGGGTCCGCATCTCCTTCGGAGGCAGAGTATCAAGATGGTGAGTCCGAGTCCGAGAGTGAAGAACTATCCCTCGGTGATGACAACTCAGACGACGATCGCGTCATCGGATACGACGAAGATGATGAGTCAGACGAAGTTGAGATCGTGGAATCGCCAGAAAACCCGACCGTCACGCGTATGCGTCACGAGTATCAAATGGATCTATCCGAAGAGGATGCCATCCTGCTGGCCATTCAGATGTCCGAGCTGGAGCAGACAACACCGCAAAAACCACCCACGACCACGAACAAAGAGCCCAAGTCGTCCCGTTCAGACAGCAAGAAGAAGTCAAAGGTCGCCTCTCAAGAGGTAGCCAACCAAAAGAAGACAGAGACGACCTCGGCTCAGAAGAGTGCAAAGCCAGCTAGCACGAAGAAAAGGCCACCGACCACAAACGATGTTCCATTCAGTACTGCAAAGCGGTCCTCGGCACCAAACGCGGCGTCTACGTCCAGAAAGACAAAGCCTGTGCCATCTCCCACCAAGAAATCACCAACACCAACACCAGCTGCAGAAGCGAAAGCAAGCAAGCGAAAAGAACCAATGAAGGCATCCGAAGCTCCCAAATCCAAGCCAACGCAAGTCGAGCGACCGGCTGCAGTCCAACAAACTGACTTCATGTACGTCGAGGAGATGGACCAGTCTGCGATACAGATGCACATCTACCAGCAAGGCATGACCGAAGAAGACGCGTTACGAGAAGCCCTGCGAATGTCCGTGTCCGAATTAGGCAACACGCGGAGGTCGAACCGAAAACGCAAATCCCCTCAACCACCACCATCGACGTCGTTGTCGGCCTTTATTGACAGACCGTCCACGCAACGGACACCCACGTCTCAAAAGCGCCACAAGGCCTTCCCAGTGGCTCCTACGACGAGCAACGAAACGCCGTCCACGGCCACGACGGCCACTGCTGCTGGTTCGGTACTCTCTCCAGATGAAGTCGCGCGTCGTCTCGAGTTCGCGACCACATCTCCACCGCCTCCGTCGAAGGAAGCCACTGTGTCGTCTGAAACGACTGCCGCACCGGTCACTACATCCGATAAACTAGATAGTGGTGGGCAAAAGACCCCGACGTTGCCTCCAAAGGCTCGTGCCAAGCCAGCGTCGTCGGGGAAGAAGAAGGCAGCGACAAAGAAAGCGGAGACTACCCCAGCCGGTGCAGCTTCGGATGATTTCACGACTCCCAAGCAGCCCACCCGGAAACCCAACCAAAATTCAAGCACACCCACGAAAAGCGCCAAGAAGACTCCGTCCTCCTCCACGAAGAAGCCGAAGGCGAAACGAGCAAGCAGCAGCGGCGCGGCCGGTCAGTTCCTTTCGGACGAAGAGCTCTTGGCGATTGCCTTGCAGACCTCTCAAATCGAATACTAAAAGAATAGGAGGATTTATGGGGGGTTTCGAATGGGAAACTTGCTTTTTGGGAAATCGAGGTGGAAAAACACAGAACTATGTTCCTACTAAAACCGTCAACTTAGTTGATGCCAGTTTGGAATTTCCGTTTCCGCCTGTGAACCAGCTGCGACAAAGATATCGGCGCGTGATCTTGGTGCAGTTCCGTGTTGGTGGCTCCAACTTCGGTTACCGGTGTCGAACATTGAGTCGTTCCGCCAACGCGGGATTTCCGTTTGTCTTTTTTTTTCGTTTTTTTTCAAGGCGGCCCAACTGAGACCGCCACCGTCCAAAGCGTCGGTCCAAATCCCGTTATCACCAACACCAACTCCAGTGCACGCGCGGCCTCGACGACGCGAACGTCAAACGGCCAGGTCGCCACGCTGCCTGCCACCGCGACCAAGTGAACCCACAACGTGACGACGGTGTTGGCTACGGTCTTGTCTGCCACACAACTCCCTGTACGCCAGTAGGCTTCTTGTTGGCGTCGAATCCGTCCCTGCAAAAAGCGCTAATACACCAGCCAAACGTTGGCGCCAACGCCAACGCCAACGCCAACGGAAGCGAGCGAGATCCCAATCCAACAAACATCAAGGTTTCCTTTTCTCGTCTTCCACAACGACCCAAACATGGGGAATTCTTCGTCGCACCATGGCGACGGCGTCCCCTTCGTCTCGTGGAAGCGGCTGCCCGACGATGCCACAGATCCCAACGCCAGCGTGACCAAGTCGCCCGGTGGCGCGACCACGCGCAGCGGCAGCGGGCTCAGCGCGCTCGCGGCCAACGTCTCGGCCACGGTCGGTGGCGGCGTCTCGACGTGGCACTTTGCCGAGCCGTCCTGCTACAAGTACGACAAGCGCGCGCGCGCCGTCGCGGCGCCGCTCGTGTGGGCCGACCCGCCGAAAGCCGACGGCGAGCTGCGTAACAAAGCCGACTTGCTGGGCAGCATCGTGGTCGTCGAGCGCGGCGGCCGCGTCCATTTTCCTGACATCATCCGGCGGCTGCTGGCCGCGGGCGCCGCCGGCTGCGTGTTCGTCGAGCGCGCGGCCAACACCGCAGCCACGCAGTCGCTCTTTGACGGCTTCCACTCGTCCGGGCGCCAGAGCGTCGCGATGCCGATTGTGCTGTTGGCCAAGTTCCACGCCGACCAACTCGTGCGCGATCGCCCGGCAAGGGCGTCGATTGAGTTTCTGTCGGGCGAGCACGCGATCCAACACATCGTGCAGGACGACCAGGTCGTCGCCGTGTCGTCGGCCGCACGCGCCGGCGAAGTCGAAGTGCTCAAGCACATTCTGTACTCGGACACGACCGGATCGATTCGAGAGGTTTGTTAGTGTCGTACAACTGAAGTGGACAGCGGGTTTCTAACCGATTGCGGTATGTGTAGCGTATCCACAAGGCCGTGGCGCTGTGTGACGCCGCGGAGAACGGGCATGTCGACTGCCTCGAGATCCTGCACGGCTTTGGGATCTCGCTGGATGAGCAAAAGGTATGAAAAGAAGAGGACGAGACGTGCTGTTGTTTTATTGAAACAGGTGTCTTAACGAGTCCATGTCGTATCGTGGTGTAGCCAAATGGGACGACGGCGCTGATGATGGCGTGCTCGGTTGGCAATGTCGAAGCGGCGCGCGCGCTGCTCATGTTTGGCGCGAACGTCGATCTCGAAGATGTACGCAATTTCATTGTTTGTTTTCGAGGAACCGTGGGCTACGAGAGCCGAATGTCACTGGCCGTTGTGTATTCTCGGTGTGTGTCCCCCAGGTCCATGGCTTCACGGCGTTGATGATTGCTGTTCGAGACGGGAAACCCCATTGCGTCAAGCTGTTGATTCGAAAAGGAGCTCGCATCAACCTGTCAAGAAATCGGGTGCGTATTTGGTCCTTCAGCGGCGTTGAGGTTGAAGCACAGGCCCAACTCACGCTCTTCGTTTCGTGCGGGCGGTGACAGAATCGAGGAACAACTGCGCTGCATATCGCCGCCAGAGGAGGCTTGGAAGAGTGTGTGACGATTCTGCTGGACGCTGGTGCCGCGCTCGAAGTTCGAAGTGTGAGAGACCAAGTATTTCTTTTATCACCTCGTTGGTGCTGGGCTCACGAACTGTGCTGTGTTTATGTGTGCAGCCTAACTCTACGACTGCTCTCATGGAGGCCGCGCGAGCAGGCAACCTTGGCTGTGTGAAGTTGCTTCTGGATGCGGGCGCGAGCCTCGACGCGAAAGATGTACGTGCCGAACGCCGTTGGAATCTCGCGAATCTTTGCTCATGATCATTGAGACTGCTGTTGTAGAGAGAAGGCCTTACAGCTGAGGCGCTCGCCAGGTTATCAGGGCACACTGAAATCGAAGATTTCCTGCGTGAGCGAGCAGAAAGCGTACGGTCCATTTGCCTTGCGCTTCCCTCTCGCCGTGGGTTCCATTTCTCACTGAAGACGAATGTTTTGGTGTAGGAATCTGTCAAAGACCACCGTCGGAAGATCGAGGAAGCTGTCAAGAACCCTGAGACCTCGTTGCACGAGCTATTGCACATCGCAGAAGCGAACAGCATCTCTGTGGACGTGCTCAAGCGCGAAATCACGCGCGATGTGTATGTCTCGTGGCTTCAGCAGCCTCGAATCATCTATGAAGTGTTTCGTCTTCTCACACTCCCCACCCAGAAAAGCCAGTGTCCGGACCCGACGTATGGATACTACAAGATCCAACATTTTTGCTGCGAAGTGGCGCTGTTATATCCTCGTCGGATATTCGAAAGAAGTGGTCGTTCGAAAGGAAATGCCAACGCTCACGAGCTCGAAGAGCTTGATGCCGAGAAGTCTGCCGGGTATTTGAAGGTTCTTTGTGGGTTTCTATCGACCCCGGGAGAACTCGACGACGTCCTCCTTGTGCTCTTCTGCAAAGTCGTGAACCATCTTATACTGACGCTTCAAGTGGGCAAGCTCATCATCGGCTTCCTCGCGGGCGATGGGCAGTTTGTCGTCCAGGGCTTCGTCAACCACATCGGTCTCGACTCGATACGGGATACGCTCGTGTGGTTGTTGTACTCGGACATGTCCGAGGAGGCCCAGACCAACATTCGAAGGAGCGGTATCTTCGAAAGCCTTCTCTCAAGACTCTTCTTGTGGCAGCGCACGCTCAGTTGGGGAGTCGGCACGCCGTACCAGCGCGACTCGATCGAAAACATTTGCTCTCTGCTCAACTACATCATCTACCCACCGTCGGTTTATATGATGGGCAACGTTGCGACGTTTGTGGAAAACACTGACCACACGCTGCCGCTCATCAACGACCAGTACTACCCGAGCCGGCACAACGCGCTGCTCAAGTCGCTGCTTCTGTTCTGTCACACCTCGGACGTCTCATTCGGCACACTTCTCGACCTTGGCTTTGCCGAATTGTTTCGACAGTCGACGCAGAATGTATCGCTGGTCGTGCAAGAAGGAGGCACGCTGTCGATCGTGATGATGGTGATGAGTACGCTTGGCTACCACAAGCGCAAGCGCGACATGACGGGCGTCGAGAGCCTGCTGCATGTGCTCCGAGCGGCGTTGATGGAGAGCGTCGTGCCTCGCGCGCCCAAGTTTGTTGAGCTCTGCCACGCGATTATTCACGGGGACGAGTCGCGCCTGCGAGAGCTGCTCCAAGTGCCAATGAGTCAGAAGCTCCACCTCAAGCCCAAAGGGTCGGCGCTGTCGAGCATCGTCTCGTTCTTGAAGCGTTGTATCTTCCTGCAAGACTCCAACCTCAACCAAGTGCTCGCCGAACACGGACTCATGCCCTGTTTACTGCAGTGCTATGCGGCCCACCCCTCCAACAACTTACTGCACCATGAACTCACGGATGTGATTCGCTTCGTGTTGCTCGACCCGGACCAAAAGCGATCGTCCTCGTGCCCGCTACTCAACAGTTTGTTCAGCGAGTCGGCCAACCTGCTCGATTTTGTCACGCGATCGTACGATTCGCACGTCGAGTACAAGGGCCATCTTACCACGATCGCCAATAGTATCTTCACGCTCACGAACACGCCGACCTACAAGAACGATGACAGCCACCAGAAGACCTGCCAGGAGCTCGTGCGCGGCCACACCGGCGACCACGATAACTGGGCCAAGTTTGAAGCGATTCTCGCGGAGCAAAACCTTCTCGAGATGCAACCGCTGGGACAGCGCAACGCCCCGCTGTGCGACGGCTGTCTGGGGCTCAAGGAACACGCCGTCGAGTACGTCACGAGCATGCTCGCGACCGAGGTCACCTTCAGCGGGTACCTCGAAAAGATCTTCTCCGGAGCCGCGAGCTACTACTGTAAGGTCAACACCACGGACGACTTTATCACGGGCTTCATGTACAAAAAAGACAAGATTCACGACCACATCCCGATCCCAGAGCCCACGCGCGTGAGCTCGTTCATCCAGTTCCCCGTGCCCATGCCGTTCCACGCGCTGACGTTCACGCTGACGTTCTTTGGGCTCTGCCGCAAGTGCGACAAGCTCTGGTATTGCGATACGTTGTCGAGCGCCAACTGGGCCAACCGCATGAAATGGGTCATCCCGACGTCGGCGCGCAAGTGGTACAGCTTTGGGGTGAGCGAAGGCCCCGGGAGCGGCGCCCATGGCATCCAGTTCACAACCAAAGGGTACAAGAATTTTATCATTTTATCTGACACGTGGGGTCGCCAGGAGCAGTGGATGCACGCGTTTGAAGAGGCGATTCTTGGCTTATCGTCCCAGGCCTCGCGCCGCAATATGGACGCGGCGAACGCATTGGCGATCGAGATCGACAACGAAGTCGACACGAGCGAGTTTGATATCAAGAAGATGAGCCCGAACGCGTCGCCCACGCGCTCTGATGGCGACGACTGGAAGACGAGTCCGTCTACCGACGATCCAAGCAGCCGGCGACGCAGCAAGACCATCTCCGAGTCGGTCAGCGAGATGGAGAAGCGTGACATGCAGTTTTCCAGCGACGAAGAAGGCGACACGAGCCCCAAGTCCATCGACCGACGCGACGCACCTAAAGTCGCGAGG
>JAADXJ010000161.1:0-37847 GCA_023337735.1 Pythium biforme | reverse complement strand
GTTTGGGCGCTTGAGCTGCGGTGGTGCAAAAGGTTGAGACGGACGAAGCTTTGCGGTTGTGGCGGGTGTTGCCGCTTTGCCCTCGTCTGCTTTCCGACGCTTGCTTTCCTCGACACGCAAGTCGGCCGCGTCCGTTTTTCGCTTGCTCACGTCTTGATGGGATGCTGAGGGGAAGCGCGAGAAAGTCGATGCGCTCAGGACACTAGCACCGCTGGAGGAGAAGAGGTCGTCGACGCTTGGGAGGTCCTAGCAGAACAAAGGATCACATTCGAATGCATGCATTCTTGGAGTCAGTTGACTGCCACCAGAAAATCTGACGCAAGAAAAAGAATGCGGAAGCCACACCGTCGCGATAGCATGTGTCTGCTGGTCGTCTCGTTCATCGTCGGAGCCTGACGCCGCCGACGAGTCCGAATACGCGCACAGCAATGACATGATGGTTGTCGCGACCAAAGTATCGATTTCCGAGCCATTTTTTGCTGGACCAAACTCGCACCTCTGATGTGGACCACACTGGATGGCACTCAAAAAGAATGGAGCCATGTCACTTAAGTGGGTTGACGAGCGGATGGTGTCAATCTCGGATCATGATCTCTCATTACGCAGCCCCATGCACGCGCAATAACACTCCATCGCGTCTCATCGACCAGTTTCTATGCCCACATTAACTGTGTATGGATCAATACACAGGCTCATCATTCGCTCTCTTCATACTGGATAAAGCCGTGTGACTAGATCGACTTGAACGCCGCTCGCGCTGTATCAGAAAACAATAGTCAGTCTTGACGATTTCGTTGCGTAACCTCACGCACGAAGGAATGTACCAATCTCAGCAAGCTCAGGCGAGGCCTTCGCCGCATAGAAATGCGTCAAGTAGTCAAGCGCAAACTTGTGCACACGCTCGTTGAGCGCGTTGTCCTCGGCGTCGCCGCCGCGCTGGTTGTTGCGGTGGGTGGCGATCGCGCGCGTGCACGACACAAGACCAGCGTACGCGCGCGTGTTACGTTCCTTGTTCAGCTCAACCGAGCGGCAGTAGTGCTTGCGCGCCGTGCGCAGGTTGTCGAGGCCGCCGACAGTCGAGTAGATCTAATGACATCAGGTTGTAGAATGGTCAGATCCAGGATTTGCACGCAGAGAAAGAGACAGAAAGAGGATGCGACTGACATCACCGAGACGGCTGTGCAGGAACGAGTCCATCGGGTTGAAGAGCACTAGCTCTTCGAAGCAGAACGCGCCGTACTTGTACGCGCCAATCGAGAGGTACGTCTCACCAAGCTCCGTCCACTGTCACCAACACGGCGAGCATCATGTGAGTCCGATCCTAGCACTTCCTTGTCAGCTCCAAGTATGGGTCTTACCGCAGCCTGATCGACTGTAAAGTTGCGAAGAAACTCGTTCAATGCGGTGATAAGCTCCTGCGTCTTCTTCTGCGCCTTGAGCACGGCAATCCGTCGCTTCATCGCGAGTGCGTTCGCCGAGTTGGCAGCCAAAATGTCCGTGTAGATCTGCTCAGCCTTGGCGTACTCGCCCTTTTGCTCCTGCATCATAAATTGTTATTTCGAGTTGGGTCAGTGGCTCAGTTTCCACTTCATTGAAAGAAACGACTCACGAGCTGCATGCCCTCGAGACGGCCGACGCGCCAGCTCTTGGGGAACTTGGCCTTCAAAGCCTACACACGCAACAGCAACAGCCCAATAAATACGCAAACGACCCAAGTGCCTCTCACTCGACATCACCCATACCACAAGGCATTTCTACAAGAGTATGACGATGGACAAGTCAGTTTCGCATTCGTTCATCTTCAAGCGAAAATCCCCTCGAAGCGATACGCACCTCGGCCACGGCGTCGTCGTGCTCATCCAGGGCGGCGATGAACACTTGCTCGTAGATCACCCATGCTGTGGAGGATACAACCAACGAGCCACCACGTTATTTGGGGGCCTTTTGCTTTCTCCCCGAATACGACCGCTCATGAACGCACTGTCGCTGCCGAGACGCCACTTAAAGTTGTCGAGTAGCTCGCGGCCGAAGCGCAGCACGACGCGCGACACGCGCAGCCTCTCCTTGCGGACGATCGCCAGCAGCTCCACGTAGCTCGCGAAGCCGCCGTTCTTCTCGGCCAGCGCCAGCTTCTCCTCGTACTCGACCATGCCCATGCTTGCCTACGTGGTGGTTCCTCGGGTACCTCTCCGTGTTGTGCCCTCCTCTGTCGTGGGGGAGGTCCAACACTAACCTCTGTTGAATGATAGACAGCATCCCCTCATACTGGATAGAATATCCACTGATATTCAAAACACGGTGCAAAATATAGATGTATTGAATGCAAAAAGGTGTAATTGATTCCATCTATTTCATGAATGGGTTGGTTGCCGTCACGAGTTGCTCATGTGGCAAGGAGATCCGCTCCGGGTAGAAGGTGTGGCTCGATGGGTACTCGAGCAAGTTCTCGAGCCGAGCCGAGTAGATATCGACGTATCGCTGCACGAAGAATGCAAACTGCGACGGGTAGTTGTCGGCGCGGAACACCGAGCCGAAGTTAGCGTTGATCATTTGCTCCATGCGGTTCTGGAGCTGCTCGTGGATCTCGACAAACTGCCAGACAAACTCGGGGCTCTGGGCGCGAGCCTGGTTCTGGCCGTGGGACCGCAGGTCATTCTGCACTTTGCGCATCAACTCCTCCAGGGCGCTGATCTGTTTCACATCATGTGCACAGGCATACGAGTCAATGTGGTAGAACACTGGCGGCAGACAAGATGGTGGGAGTACTGTACTAGGTACCTGGAAGGCGAGGAACTGGTACTCCGGGGTGCGTTGCACTCGGATTTCATCTTCCAGCTCACTGCAACGAGAAACAGTCAGTACGGGTCTCCATCAAAGAGGACGAAGTGGGTGGTGAAGTGCGTTTGCTTACCGGATAATGGCTCCCGTGCGCCATCCATTGATACGGGACGGCTCAACGAGATCGGAGAACAAACTATCTCTGTGGGAGGAAAAGATGTCAGTAGGGATTGAACGATTCCACAGCGTACATCACGCACAGGTATATCACGCACCCGATGTACAGCACACGATTGCCACCCCACCCAGTTAGACGCGTGAGCTGGTTGAGGCTGCCTTGCGTGTAAACTTGACTCTTCTTCAGATCTCGCACGGCTTGCCACTTTTACCAACAGCAATACGAGGTGAGCAGCACATCTAAAGTATTCATGACCTGGTGTGCAACGTACCTGAACTTGCTTACGCTCCAGATCGAACAGTCGGAACGAACGCTGGCGAGTGTAGAAGCTGGGCTTGCGAGCACTCACTAGGACAACGTCGAAGAGCTACCAACCACCAGCAAGTCCTTGTAAGCACACACGGTCATGCTCCCGGAACAAGAATTCTTTCCAACTGCAACGTACCTTGCGCCAGTTATCTCCGATCATGTACTTCAAGCCGGCATCCACGTACTGGAAGGAGCTGTTCGTGCACAGGAACATCTTCTTGTCGTTGCACTATGGAAATGATGTCCGTTAGGGTCGATCCAAAAGAAAACTTTGCACGGGAATACGCCTCGAACGGACTCTGATACGCTCGAGCAGCGGGAGCAACGTTGGGTTTGGCTCGATGTATCTCGAAAGATCTTTCGCGACAGCCTTGTGCATGTTTCCGCTGAGATGGACTTGCGTGATGGCAGAGTGGACATCTTCTACGATCGCGATCGGCTCGTACTCGATGCCTTCGTCGATGAGGAACTGCACAACATCCGCGAAAAGGCACGCGTGCGCAACGCTGAAGAGATCGTTCAGAGGCTCCATCTTATCGTCACGGTACCCGATCGAGATGTGGCGAGACCCGTGGTATTCTTCCATGATCTGCTCACGCGAGAGCCGCTTACGGCCGCGAAACACGGCCGTGTTGCACAGTTTCTGGTGGGAGCTGATCTTGCAAAGTAATCCCTTCTCTTTGTCAATGGTGAGTCCACGGATGGCAAACGTTGGATCGAAGCTCAACTCCTGAAGTCCCGCTGGGTAGCGAAATTTGTGTATCTGGGGCAGAAGAGCGCGAGTTGAGCCATATCAGCTCAAAACAAGAGAATGGAAGGCATCTTCAGACCCACCAAGTAGTCTCTCGCCATCCCGTAGATCAGGTGCTGGAGCTCCTCTGTGTAATGACAGAGCGTGTAGTCATAATCTGTAATAACGTCACGTTAACGCGGTGAATCACTGAGGCATGAGCAAAAGAGCAAAAGCCTAAATTTATCATTTCTTCGCCACGCACCGAAACCCACGACATCGATATTCGAGAGCCTGGAAGAGCAGCCGGTATGACACCGCGCGTAGATGAGTCAAGATGAAGGCACCCTCTCGAGAGTGATAGTCCAGCAATCCTTACCGCAAGTGGTTGTTCGCAAAGACTTCGTTGGACTCGGAGCGTGGATTCGGCTGGAACTTGGCGATGGTTTCCTGCAGACAGCACGTACACCGCATGACGAAATTGACCTTCATGTACACTAAAGCCTTCCAGCTTTATCGACGCACCTCGTACTCGGCGACCAGAGCATGGACGTTCGAGAACGTTGGTGGAATCGTGACCTTGAGCTGTGCCATGTTCGGCAGCGTAGACAGCGCGCGCGTCGCGTGCGTGCGCTGCTGCGCTCTTTGGAGATTCACAAGAGACGCCCCAATACTGCGCTGCGCAGTGCCATGTTGCTGCAGCCGCATCGTCGTCCGCAGCATGAACGCCGACGCCATGGTGCTCTGGTCCTTCGAATGAGCTCGAGCACCGTTGTTAACCATCACTCTTTCACAATCCGATTCGTGGACTCGTCGAGATCTGAAATACGGGACACGAGGGACAGCCATGTTCCTGTTTGACATGTTGGGTTTTGACACGCCTGAGTTGAACCAAAATGGATCGCACCGCGTGCGAAAAAGGCGAAGAAGGCACCGAGATGCTGCACCGCTCGCCGCTGCGGTCTATCGCGAAGGGTCTAACGACCGCTGAGAAGACGTCACTGCATGGATATGTCCCTTCTACGTCTCCTCCGTCCGCGCCCACACCAACGCCAACGCCGTCCAAGGCCAAGACCGTGTTCTTCACGAGCGAGATCTGCGAGCGCCACGACGTGCCGGGCCACCCCGAGTGTCTGCAGCGCACGCAAGTGATCCGCGAGCGCGTGCTCCGCGACTTCCCGGCGATCGACGTTGTGCGCGTCATCCCGCGCGTCACACAGGAGCAGCTGCTGCGCTTCCACACGCGGCACCACGTCGACGCAACCACGCACCTCTTCGCGCGCGTGGCCTCGTCAGTCGGGGATGCGAAAGGCTCCCTCATGGTCAATATCGACGAAGACACGACCGTCATGGAAGGTACTGAGGACGCCGCGATGGTAGCGGCCGGCGCCGTGTGCCACGCGATCGATCTCGTCATGAGCGGCACGAGTGAATACATCAACGCCTTTTGTGGCGTGCGGCCACCGGGCCATCACGCCGAGCCGCAACGCGCCATGGGCTTTTGCTTCTTCAACAACGTCGGCGTCGGTGCGTGTCACTTGCTGGAAAAGTACCCAGACGAGATCCAGCGCGTGCTTATCCTGGATTTCGACGTCCACCACGGCAACGGTACGCAGGCCAAATT
The DNA here is from genome assembly GCA_023337735.1 of Pythium biforme. Classification (NCBI taxonomy): domain Eukaryota; phylum Oomycota; class Peronosporomycetes; order Pythiales; family Pythiaceae; genus Pythium; species Pythium biforme. The sequence continues at coordinate 32,228 of JAADXJ010000161.1, read as the reverse complement.
CTTCACCGACTCGCGCCAAGTGTGCTTCGTGTCGACCCATCAGGGCCAGTTCTACCCGTTTACGGGCAAGGCCAACGAGCGTGGCACGCATGAGAATATCATCAACGTGCCGCTGCAAGCGCGCACGGCGTCCAAGGCCTACCGGTCCCACTTTGAGCGCCACGTGCTGCCGGCGATGCACGCGTTTAAGCCCGACTTCATCCTCATCTCGGCGGGCTTTGATGCGCATCGCCTCGATCCGCTCGCCGACATCGCGCTCGAGACGGACGACTACTACTGGATTACCGCGCACGCTACAGAGATCGCGTGGAAGTACGCGCGGGGCCGCATCGTGTCGTCGCTAGAAGGAGGTACTGCTATTAGCATGCGCACGTGACCCGCTCGCGTGTGGAGGAAACGAACTTAACATGTTTCTCTTATCGCAGGATACCATCTCGACGCACTCGCGGAAAGCGCCGCGGCACATGTGCGCGCGCTCATCAAAGGCGCGGTTCCACCGACACTGCTCGAGCCAAACGAAACGGCCACCGACCCCACCGTCGACGCATTGACGAGCGCATTCGCGGCGTCGGTCTCGCTGGCCGCCCGGCCTCCGCCGGTACGCGCGTTGCCCCTTCCTTCGCCTGGTCTGTGAAGTCACTCACGTCCTCACGCCCTCGCGCCACTCGCTCTGTGTACTTCATCGCCAGGAACTCCGCGTCACGATCCACTTCGACGCCAAGGACAAGCTCATCGTGCTGAAAGATCGCTCGACCAAGGCACTGCTCCAAACCTGCAAGAACAAGTTCCCGAGCCTCAAGAAAAAGGCCAAGACTGTGTCAATCCAGGACGCCCACGGCACGGTCGTCGACGACGCCATACTGGCGGCTATGGACGCGGACCAGCATCTCTACCTGCGATAAATTCCATCCATTCCCCCTTCCTTCCTCCATATTCGCTCCCCCTTCCGCCGCCACGCGTTCCCGCGCGGGACCACTCATTTCGCCACGCCACATCACCGCGCCACACCATTTTCCAGGCCGCGCGTGGTGCCCACCTGCGCACTTCCCGGCAAATTCGGGAAAGAGATACAAAGTGCACCGCTGCCTCGTCGACGTTGCTCGGCCAATCTTTCATGCCATGGCCCGGCGATGTGCGCTCGCGCTCCCCACCACTCCCTGGGCATTTCCAACCGCCACCCCCGTTTTATACAGCCTTCTACTTGCGTTTAGTATGCAAAACAACAAAACGAGTATAAAACCTTTTCGAATCCCAGTGCGGTGCCGCATGCATGGGACGCGAAAAGAACACCCTGATTTGAGACTCGGATATTCACTTGCCCTTACTATGGCAAGCTGCTTCCACTCGCTTGGAATCTACCTTGTTTTGGCGTCAAATCGCGGCACCTCACACCCCGCCGGGCGATCTTCAAAAACGAGGAGCTCTTTTGGTTGTTGTTGACGGACCGGACCACCCGCCGCTGGCGTCCCTCCGCTTCGCGCTTTGGGCTTCCACACCAACCGAAGACTTCCCAATTTGCCGGCGGGACCCGAAGCGACCCCTCCTCCTTTCCAAGACCCCTTTCCGCCTCTTCTTCAACATGGCGCTCTCCCCCGTGGCTCCGGACGTCGTCGTCTCCAACATGCTCAACCAGGAGCGCGGCCAGCTCGTGCTCGCGGACGGCTCGGCGTACACGGGCTACTCGTTCGGCGCGTCGACGTCCATGTCGGGCGAAGTGGTCTTCAACACGGGCATGGTCGGCTACCCGGAGGCGCTCTCGGACCCGTCGTACCGCGGCCAGATCTTGGTGCTCACGTACCCGCTCATCGGCAACTACGGCGTGCCAAGCTTCGAGGTCAAGGACGAGTTTGGTCTGCCCAAGTTCTTTGAGTCGTCCACGGTCCAGATCTCGGGCCTCATCGTCTCGGAGTACTCGTTCCAGCACTCGCACTGGAACGCCGTCACGTCGCTCGGCGAGTGGCTCAAGGAACACAACGTGCCGGCGCTCTTCGGCCTCGACACGCGTCTGCTCACCAAGCGCATCCGCGAGCAAGGCGCCGTGCTGGGTAAGATCGAGTTTGACGGCCAGCCCGTGCCGCTCGAGGACCCGAATCAGCAGAACCTCGTGGCCATGGTTTCACCCAAGGAGGTGAAGGTCTACAACCAGGGCGGCGCGACCAAGATCCTCGCGTTTGACTGCGGCATGAAGCACAACATCATCCGCTACCTCGCCGGCAAGGGCGTCGAGCTCACGGTCGTGCCCTTTGACTACGATCTCCAGAACTCGCCGCTCCAGTACGACGGTATCTTCATCAGTAACGGCCCCGGCGACCCGATCATGGCCGAGAAGACCACCGAGAGCATCCGCTGGGCCATCTCGCTGGAGCACCCCAAGCCGATCTTTGGTATCTGTCTCGGCAACCAGATCCTCGCGCTTGCGGCCGGCGCCAAGACCTACAAGATGAAGTACGGCAACCGCGGCATGAACCAGCCGTGCATCGACATGCGCACGACGCGCTGCTACATCACACCGCAGAACCACGGCTTTGCCGTCGACTCGGCGACGCTGCCGGCGGGCTGGAAGACCTTCTTCATGAACGCGAACGACCACACGAACGAGGGCATTATCCACGAGACCAAGCCCTTCTTCTCGGTGCAGTTCCACCCGGAGGCCTGCGGTGGCCCGACCGACACGGCGTTCCTCTTTGACATGTTCCTCGAGAAGGTCACGGGCGCACCGCAGAAGCTCACGCTGCTGGACACGTCGCTCTACGACCGCCCGCGCTTCACCAAGGTGCTGCTGCTCGGCTCGGGCGGCCTCTCGATCGGCCAGGCCGGCGAGTTCGATTACTCTGGCTCGCAGGCCATCAAGGCGCTCAAGGAAGAAGGCGTGCAGGTCATTCTCGTGAACCCCAACATCGCGACCGTGCAGACCTCCAAGGGCCTCGCCGACAAGGTCTACTTTGTGCCCGTGCGCCGCTCGACCGTGCTCGAGGTCATCAAGAAGGAGAAGCCGGACGGTATCCTCGTGAGCATGGGCGGCCAGACCGCGCTCAGCGTCGGCATTGAGCTCTTTGAGAACGGCGACTTGGAGAAGCACAACGTGCGCGTCATGGGCACGCAGATCCCGGCGATTATTGACACGGAAGACCGCGAGAAGTTTGCGCAGAAGCTCGCCGAGATCAACGAGACCATCGCGCTGAGCAAGTCGGCGACGACCGTCGATGCCGCGATTGCTGCGGCCAACGAGATCGGCTACCCGGTCCTCGTGCGCTCGGCCTTTGCGCTCGGCGGTCTCGGCTCGGGCTTTGCCGAGAACGAAGCGGAGCTGCGCGTGCTCGCGACCAAGGCGCTCCACGGCGCGGCCACGAACGGCAGCCCGAAGCAGATTTTGATCGACCAGGACCTGCGTGGCTGGAAGGAAGTCGAGTACGAGGTCGTGCGCGACGCCAAGGACAACTGCATCACGGTGTGCAACATGGAAAACTTTGACCCGCTGGGCATCCACACGGGCGACTCGATCGTCGTGGCGCCGTCGCAGACGCTCTCGAACAGCGAGTACTTCAAGCTGCGCTCCACGGCCCAAAAGGTTGTGCGCCACTTGGGGATTGTTGGTGAATGCAACATTCAGTACGCGCTCGATCCGTACTCGGAGCGCTACTGCATCATCGAGGTCAACGCGCGTCTCTCGCGCTCGTCGGCGCTCGCGTCCAAGGCCACGGGCTATCCGCTCGCGTACGTCGCGACCAAGATCTCGCTCGGTATTGATCTTGTGAACATCAAGAACTCAGTGACCAAGACCACGACCGCGTGCTTCGAGCCGTCGCTCGACTACTGTGTGGTCAAGATGCCACGCTGGGACCTCAAGAAGTTCTCGCGCGTGTCGAACGACCTCGGCTCGTTCATGCTGTCGGTCGGCGAGGTCATGTCGGTGGGCCGCAACTTTGAAGAGTGCATCCAGAAGGCTGTGCGCATGGTGAACCCGGTGCTCGACGGTCTCAACGCCAACGTCATCGACAACGAGACCAACCCGGCCGTGATCGATGAGATGCTCCAGCACCCGACCGACGAGCGCCTGTTCTACGTCATGGCCGCGCTCGACGTCGGCTACTCGATCGACAAGGTCCACGAGCTGACCAAGATCGACCGCTGGTTCCTGTCCAAGCTCATGCGCATCTCGATTATCCGCAAGACCATCTCCAAGTACACTGTGCCGAACCTCGACGAGCAGTACCTTAAGCTGCTCAAGGTGAACGGCTTCTCGGATCGCCAGATCGCCTCGGAGATCAACGGCTCGACCGAGATCGAAGTGCGCAACCGCCGCAAGCAGCTCGGCGTCGTGCCGTGCGTCAAGCAGATCGACACGCTCGCGGCCGAGTTCCCGGCGCAGACCAACTACCTGTACATGACGTATTCGGGCTCGGAGGACGACATCCAGCACAGCGAGGACGGCGTGATCGTGTTGGGCTGTGGCCCGTACTGCATCGGCTCGTCGGTCGAGTTCGATTGGTGCGCCGTGAGCGCCGTGCGCACGATCCGCGAGCTCGAGAAGCCGGCAATCGTGATCAACTACAACCCGGAGACCGTGAGTACCGACTACGACGAGAGCGACCGCCTCTACTTTGAGGAGCTCAGCCTCGAGCGCGTGCTCGACATCTACGACCGCGAGCACCCGGAAGGTGTGATCGTGTCGGTCGGCGGCCAGATCCCGAACAACCTGGCCATGCCGCTCGCCAAGAACGGCGTCAACATCCTCGGCACGAGCCCGGAAAGCATCGACCAGTGCGAGGACCGCAACAAGTTCTCGGCGCTGCTCGACACCTTGGGTGTGGACCAGCCGCGCTGGGCGCAGGTGAAGGGCCACGAGTCGGCCATGGCTTTCTCGCGCGACGTGGGCTTCCCCGTGCTCGTTCGTCCGAGCTACGTGCTCTCCGGTGCCGGCATGATCGTGGCCTCGGACGACGCGCAGCTGCAGACCTACCTCGACAGTGACGCCGTGAAGGCTTCGAGCTCGATCTGTATCTCCAAGTTTATCCTGAACGCCAAGGAAGTCGAGTTTGACGGTGTCGCCAAGGACGGCCACATTATCAACTACGCGATCTCGGAGCACGTCGAGAACGCCGGCGTGCACTCGGGCGACGCGACGCTCGTGCTGCCGGCGCAGAAGCTGTACGTCGGCACGATCAAGGCCGTCAAGCGCATCGCCAGCGCGATCGCTCATGCGCTCAATATCACGGGCCCGTTCAACATCCAGCTCATGGCGCGTGACAACGACGTCAAGGTCATCGAGTGCAACCTGCGCGCCTCGCGCACGTTCCCGTTCATCTCCAAGACCTTTGACCTCAACTTTATCAACCTCGCGACCAAGGCCATGCTCGGCTTGCCGGTCAAGTCGGTGCCCATCGCGCTCACTGACATTGACTATGTCGGCGTCAAAGCCCCGCAGTTCTCGTTCACACGTCTCCACGGTGCCGACCCGACGCTCGGAGTCGAGATGGCCTCGACCGGCGAGGTCGCGTGCTTTGGCACGGACATGCACGAGGCGTACCTCAAAGCGCTGCTGAGCGCCGGCTTCAAGATGCCCAAGGAGAAGAAGGTGCTCATCTCGATCGGCGACGCCGACATCAAGCGCGAGTTTGCCGACAGCGCGCTGATCCTTCAGTCGCTCGGCTACGACATCTACGCGACGCCCGGCACGGCGCAGTACCTCGAGGCGCTGGGCATCGAGGCCACGGTGCTCCACAAGCCCATGCCCAAGGACAAGCGCGACCAGCAGCAATCGCCCAACGTCATCGACTACATCTCGACCGGCAAGATCGAGCTTGTGATCAACGTCCCGGAAGGCTCAAACCACGACGAGATCTCGGCCGGCTACCTCATCCGCCGCGCGGCCGTAGACTTTGGCGTCTCGCTCATCAACAACGTCAAGTGCGCCGTGCTCTTTGCGCAGGCCATCCAGAAGGTGCGCAAGCTCGAGATCTGCAACATCGCCGAGTACTACGCCATGCCCACGGTCGGCTGGCGCCCCGGCCAGAAGCTCTCAGCCCGCAAGATGTCGATCTGCTAGGCTGGCTGACGCTTCTTCTCTCTCTTTCTCTCTCTCGCTCTCTCGCATTGCCAAATGCCTGCGTCTATCTATCTTTCACCCACAGAAACCAGTAGTTGAATCCCACCCTTTATTGCATGAACCAAACCTTCGATTTGAACGGCATGAACGCCAGTAAAACACAATTGATCCCGACTCATGTACGGTAGACCCGATCCCATGATTGCCGTGCTCTTCGTTTGGTTCGTCGGCGTCGTCGAACGCGCTGTTTCCTGCATCGTTCGATATTTTTGTGTTAGACTGCGTCGTTTTCATTCGCGCCGTCAAACATTCGATTTTTGTTGTTGTTGCGCGGCACTGTAGCCATCGCGAGTACGGACGAGTGGATGATTGCGCGCGCCTTGTCGCATTCGCCTTGGTTCAGCTCATTCTGCACGCGCTCGGACCCTTACTAGCTTGTGTGAGAGCGCTGGGATTGACCAAAGGCCGCGGGCTCTCGTGGTTCCCTTTAAGGTGCACTCCTGCATCCTTTGTCGAACGACAGAAAAGAGAGTCGGCATCACGTCAGCTCCACGAGCTGATGTCCCACAACGATACAGATTCGTCGAAAGGCGACTTCGTGTTCAAGGAGTCGGCACCGTTTGCTGCATTCCGTCCTGCGTTGGTTTGTGTCCGCCAGTTTCGTTTCCATACCTGCGAACTTCGCAGCTCACTTCGTTTTCGAGTACTTGATCAGAGCTCGTTACAGAAGAGAAGACTGTCTCGACGGGTTGAGAGCTGCGAGGGGACACGTAGCGCATTAGTGATTTCCGTGTGTTGACGCCGTGTTCTCTCGCGCGCGATGACACTGAAACTCCTCTCGCCCGTCTCTTCCCGCTCGCTTTCTGCCGCCCGGTTGTCTTCAGGGGAGATCCGAAAGTGTCCACGAAGAGTCCTCTGTGCGTCCTCTACGGAAGACGAGCCAGGCGCGCAGTGGGACGAGTGATCTACACGCGTGCAACGACCGATCCTCGGCGCATTTTCCACGACCGCGCACACTCTCCGAGACAACAGGCTCAACTAGCGGTGAGCTTCAACGGACTGACAGCTCTCTCCACAACCATGGTGCAGCCGTCCCTCCCCGTCTTTCTTGGGAAATGTATCTACCTGTGGCACCAGAGTAGATCAGGCAAACACGAGCAAAGGCGCGTGAGGGGGGAACCAACGCATTTGGCGCATCGATTGGTAGACCCCGGCAGAAGAGGCATTTGGTTTCGGCGACGGGGGTGACACCACCTGTCACAGCACCCAACCAGTGCGCATCCCCTGCTGTGTCCATGACGTGTGCTGCTTCGTCGCAACGCGCTGTGTGTTCGTTGTCAGCATGCTGACCGGTTTGGGAAAGCGTGTCAACCCGTGGTAGATGGCCACGAGCGCAGGCGCCGTTGACTGGGTCTTTGGTTGCGTTGTGACCATGACTTGTCGCGACTGTTCCTAGTTCGACTAACGACACGATCTGCAGAAAAGCGGTGGAGCACGGAGGCGGTCGCGCAGCAGCCGGCGGCGATGGCTCAAGCCGCGCTTCTCATTTTTAGCTGGGAGTATGCGCCGGAACCTCCATGCGGTTCTTGCTCTTCCTCGAGGTCCTCGGTGATCCAGCTGCCCGCAGAACAGCGAAGAGCGACTGCCTGAGTCTGAGTCTGAGGTAATGTACGGGACACGCAGATCCGTCAAACGCGGGACATTCGGGACACACGAACACTGTAGTGACCTTCATCATGAAGCGTCGGGCGCCAAGTCGGGCTCAATCTCAGCCCTTGGTCTCAAAGTTTGGGCTCGCCTCGCCAGCAAGGGATGGGATAATACCATCCATTGATCTGGTCGATGCGTTGTGCCGGTCGCCAGAGGAAATCGCCCAGCAGTCGGGAGTGGGGCGTACGACATCGTCGTCCAAAGCCTGGATGGGGATCGAAACGGTGAGACCAGGCCGTTTCCATTCGCGTTGCTGGGCGGCGTGTCTCTTCGATCCCATCAAACACAGCAACACGGCATCTTCCTATAATAGTCCTCGTCTTGGGCTGTTTCATCACCCATCAGGCACTCGTTGCAGCCCACAGCCTGGCGCCGTTACGTTCGCTTCGCCTTGCGCAGGTGGCGCCAAGCTTGATCTCCCCCTTGCTCCCTTTGACCGGATGTGTCCCTCGTTCTGTCTGCCTTCGTTCGGGACCAGTGCCCTTACTTTCGGGACCTCTTGGACGCTTTGTGGGAGTGTCCACGTTAAGTTCGCGCTGGCCAGAGCCGTGCGAACTTCCTCGCGCTCTCTCCCGCCGTCTCGACGAGCCCAACGATCCGTCGGCTCCCACGGTCTATCTCTTCGCGTCTGGAGGGTCACGGCGCGAACGGTCTTGGACATTCTAACCATCCTGCGTCGCGACTGTCGGAGGGCAAGTGAGATTGGTCGTTGCTGTCTTCTCGCCGACACCGGAGAGCTCTTCCTTTGTACCGATTGGGAGCTGATCGGTGCTTACTTGCCATCCTGGAGCTCGCTGTGACGCGCCGGTGGTCTCAGCTGGTTGGGGTAAGCTGCTGGAGGGCTCGGGGTTCGGTCGGCTCGCTCCCTCCAATTGCAGCCCGCCGTTTCGCGTTCTTCTCCTGAGCCTGAGGAGGATTTGTTCGCAGCTGCACTCACTTGCCTGCGTCCATCTGACTGCTGGTCCTGCTGGCGTCCCGTGGTCCAGACGATGCAGTTTCTTTTGCCTCGAGTTGCACAGCGCCAGAACCTATTGCGACTCGAGTCGACAGACCACGCCCCGTCGACGTGGAACGACCACGCCTGTCCGAGGCGACTCCGCTGCTGTGTGTGTCCACACAGACGCGCCGTGTCCCACGCACATTCTCCGATTGGACCCGTTGGTCGGACCCTGGTGCGGTGTTCTCCGTCGTGTAGTGACACCAGCGTCGCTGTCTGCACATCCACAACACCGGCGCAAGCAGACGCGGCGGACCCTCAACGGAGCTGTCTCCTTCCATCACCCACCAACGTCAACGCGACGCAACCGCGCGCTTGGGATTCTCACCACTCCCTTCAAGAGGAAACCGAGCAAGCGACGCATCGGCGCCGATCGACAGACAAGCCAGCTCCGACGAACGTACCAGGCGTGAGAGAACAGACTGGGCGGAGACGATGCAAGTCCACTGTGCGTTCCGCGTGTTAGAGTGTCCGCACGGCAGTGCGCCCCTGTTCGTGCCCGAGTACAAGCGCAGCAACCGAACGCGCATGTCCAAGGTGCGTATTTTTATTCATTTGATGCTCCCGAAACGGTGGATCCGTAATGAGTTATGGCTGGTTTGTTGACTTGACGTTGTCGGCTTCAATATCTTATCATAGATCCTGCGCTGCTTCCCACACTGCTGTCCAACGCATCGCCCACGGAGCTACTGCGGCTCGGCGTTGCACGTGCACGTGACTCTCGTGCGTGGCGACGGCGCGAACGACATCAGTACTTCTATCGGAGACGACGAGCAGCTGCCGCTGTGGACGTTGGACGCGCCGTCGCCGGCGCAGGCGCTGAGCGAGTGCGTTGTCTTCGGCCGCTTTGAAGTCCACGACCCAGACGACCCTCTCAAGACCGACTTGGCGCTGGGAACGCGTATCCCGTCGACCGACGTCACGCAGAACCGCGACCCGGACGTAATCTGGGTCGCCGGCCAGTACGCAACGAGCCAGTCTGCGCTCACAATCGCCGAGACTGGCGGTGACCCGTCGCGCGTATTTGTGCTCAATGAGGGCGATGGCGAGAGCCACCACTGGGAGTACGACTGGCGCAGCGGCACGAGCCAGCGCAAGCGCGCGTGCCAGCACCAATTCCGCGCATACGTGTTTTTACCCGATGCGACAGACCACATGGTGTGGCAGGTCGTGGCCGTGGCTTCGTCGACACCGTTCACGCTCTCATCGTACCGTAAGCAAGACGATGACGACTACGACGCCAGCGCACCCGGCGAGCTCTCGCTCATCCAGGAACTGTCGGCGGTCGTGGCTGCCGGCGGCGTCGTAACACCGTCCACGGCGCCGCTGGCTTCTCCACCGGCCCCGCAGGCAGCACCGCCGACCTCGCCGCCCGTGAACGAGATTCTACTACTGCGACAGAACCAGTTGGTCGTGCGCGCCACGACCAAGCTCGCGGTTGTGCTCAACTTACTTGCGGTCATCGACGTGAGCTGGGTCACCGGCGACGTGCTCACTGACCACGTTGTCGCGATCCTGCGCAGCAACCCGGACATGCCGCCGCCCTCGCTCGTGTACTACGCCACGCTCGACCAGTCGCTCCACCAGTACGCGACGCGCTGCGTGATGCCGCTGCTCACGGCGATGCGCGCGGTCTCGCCACGCGCGCGGTCCGACGCCTGGCTCAGCAAGTGGAGCGGGCTGCTCAAGCTCTGCGTGGACTTGTGCTGTCAGCTCCTGAAAGACAGCAAGCTCGCAGAGCTGCAGGCACTCGTGCGCCACGCCGCGCGGATACAACACCCGGCGAGCGACGCCCACGTGATGACGTCGTTCGTCGCGTTCGCCAAAACGCTCGAGCGCCAGGCCGAAGAGACTGTGCCGCTGCTGAGCCACCACGCGTCGCTGGACCTGCTGGTCGACGACATCGTGACCTGCGTGTTTGAAGAGGACCCGGACTTTGACTGGGTCCCGCGGTTCACGCGCGACGAGTCGCTGCGCTTGCTGCGCAACACGACGTTGCTCGGGCTCGACGCGTACCGCGAGCAGCTGCGACTGTGCGCGGCGCTGCCCGTGGCGCCGTTTATCTCCTCGCCGCCCAGTGAAGTTTCCAGGCTATTCACGGGCCTGTGGACCTGTGTGTCTGTCGACCCTTCGGCGTCGCTGGCGCTGCCCCCGCCGCCACTGGACTTTGGCTTCTCGGCGTTGTCGGCGATCCAGCTGCTGACGGCCGCCCACAAGATCGAGATGCTCATGGACGGCGACGGCACGACGCTCCGTGTGCGGTCGGCGTGGTCGCTCTTTGCCGAGCTGTGGAGCGCGCACTCGCTCGACGGCCAGCTACACGCGTCGTCGGCGCTGCCGAATGGACTCGGCGCTGTGCTCTGGCAGCAGGCTGGCGCCGGCTCGGTCGTGGGTAACTACCGTGGCGCACTGCGGCAAGCCGACGACGGCGCCATCGTGATGGATCTTGATACGTTTGTGTACAGCCTGGACATGCCCTCGTACTGCATGCAGCTCACGATGGTGCCTGCGGGCGAGCAGGTCCACCAGCTCGTCGTGCACGTGCGCGTGTATCGCAGCCGGCTCGTCGACGACGCGCGCGCGATCGCGAGGGACGAGCTCGCGCTGCTCACGCCGGCGCAGCGTAGTGGGCTCATGAGTTTTGCGGTCGAAGATCTCGTGGTCGCCGCGACGATGGTGTACGAGCTCTCGTAGATATGAGTGCGTGAGAAGGCGCATAGAGGAGGAAGAGGAGAGTGGCGACGGCTCTCCGGTTTTTGGTAGGAGAAAGCGACGTCGCGCTGGGCATGGACGGCATCGCACTGTAGAAGTAGCTTTTGTTTTTTGGTCTCTTTTTTCTAGCTAGCAGCGGCGACGAAGGCGTTGGTCGATTTTGTTTTGATTTTTGTAGAGTAATGCAATCCCATCTCATACACACACACGACGACACGTACGCATGGATCTATATGTTCGCTTTATGCGGCAGCTTCAGAGCGAGACATGTGCGGTCGCCTCTGGTGTCGGGGCCCTGGTGTCGCCAACCCTGGAATGGCTACATCATTTAGTAGAGGTGCTTGGGCGGAATGGCTACATCATTTAGTAGAGGTATCTCAAACGGAAGCAGCGTGAATACTCGATTTGCTGGACGCGATACTCACGGCGGAGCTGGGGAGTTTACGGACATCAACATCGCGACGCACGTGGGGGCATTACTCTCCAATGGCGTCGCCAATCTCTGCGGGTGCCTCCGCGCCGCCGATGATAAGCGCCACGACACGCATGTCGTGCGCGAGACCCATGATCGCTGGGTCAACGCGCCCTTCTCTCAGCTGCTCGCTCGCGAGGAAGTTTGAGCTCTTGCTCCGTCAACTATTCGGCGCAATTAATAGGGACCAGCCACGCTCACGGGCGAACCGAAACCAAAAGATCCGCGAAGCGCTTGTGCTCACAAGCGTGCTCGCGCGCGCCGACAACACGACGTGGATCGGAGAAATCGAACGCGCGTGTCCCACTTTGGCACCCAAGGCTATTCATTTGGACGTGGCACCGCTGGAGCCCAAGTTTTCGCTCACGTTCGACCACTAGCAAGGCCGCAGTCCGAGCGCGTTTGGACGGAAGGATTCGGCACTTGTTTGGAGACCAAGGCTACGACGAAGCCTTTGAGGCACAGTTTGCAGAGACGGTGGGAGTCACGTTGGCGAAGGGCGTGGACGTGGGCACGATGGGTCCGATTTCGATCGAGCTGAAGTTCGTGGCAAGTTCCGAGCTGAGCAGATCCAGCTCCTCCCAGAATCATCAACACGATCGCTCACATGTACAAGATCGAAGACAACTACCGAATTGCGCAGCAGAAAACCCACACTTGTGTGCTGGCACCGCCCGTACCCGTGTTTACGATGGACTCAATCACAATGGAGATGGACAACCTCTCGTGTACGCCAGGAGTGCTTCAAGAACTCCAGCCGTGTGATCGAGTTAGGTGTGGCAGTCAAATCGCTTTCGCTTCCATCGCCCCAAGAACCTGCCCTCGCCGCTCTGTCTGCGCGCATGGCGTTCGCTTCTGCTCTCGCTCTGTGGTCACCCACAGCGCTCGGGGCGAGCCGCTCTCCTCACCAGACCGCCAAGGAACACAAAGAGATGGCTCAAAATGGGTTCATCAATTGTAAACGGGATTCAAGCCCACATATCACGTGTTAGAGGTAGTGGAGCGGCTCCAAAAGAGGTCGCACCGCCAGTGTTCAAGAGAAAAAAAGAAAGGAAGACGCCAAGAGCGACAACGAAGCCGACAGCATGGCTGGCAGTGACATGGACGACGAGCCCGAGTGGATGCGTGGTGCGCTGGAGCGGCTGGACGTGCTGTACGCGGAAGACCCGCGGCTGCACATGGGCTCCAAGATGGCGCCGGCGTGGCAGTTCCTCTACGGTCGCTTCAACACGATGCAGCAGCGCCTACGCATCGCCGACGAAGAGCGCCTCGACACACACGCTACGCGCCTCAGCCGCGAGATTGACGACCGCTGGATCGAAGTCGACTATGCCCGCCCGCTTGTGAGCGACTACACTCCGTTCCCGGATAGCGACGACGATGACCAGCCGCGCTCGCAGGCGAGCCGCTACCAAGTGATCCGCGAGTCACTCGTACTCATGAGCGCGCTCGCGCGTGCCGACTACACGACGTGGATTGAAGAGCTAGGACGCGCCTGTCAGTTTCGAGCGCCAAAGCACATCAACTTGGATGTGGCGCCACTGGAGCGCAAGTTCCTGTTCACGTTCGACGCGCCGCGTGATGTGAGCGAGTTGGAATGGGAAAAGCTGCAGCACCTGTTTGGCGATCAAGGCTACGACGAAGATTTTCGATCGGAATTTGCAGACGCCGTGCGAGTCGCGGAGACACAGGGTGTTGACGTGGGCAAGATGGATCCTATCCTGATCCAATTGCGATACATCGCAAACCCTCAGTGGACAGAAGCTGAGCAGATCCAAGTGCTTCGACATATTGGGGACACGATTCAACACATGCAACACATTGAAGACAGTTACCGACGCGCGCAGCATGATTGTCATGATGGCACTCCACCCGTACCAGTATTCACGGTCGACTCGATCATCCTCGAGATGGACAACCTCAAATTTTCTCCCCAAGTGCTGCAAGAAGTCGAGTATGTGATCGAGCTGGGCATACTCATCAAATCTCTTTCACTCCCAGTCTTCCCACTGCCGCAAGAACCCGATTGGTTGCTCTGTCTGAGCGCGTGGGGTCCACTCGTGTCCACGATCTGCGGTCACCCACAGCGGGCAGTGCGATCCGCGGTTGTACACAGCGTGTCCATCTCCGCGATATCGGCGAGCTCACCTTTTCTGGTATCATTTCTCGCTGCATTGCGCCAGTCCCGTGCGCCCACTTCCTTGATGATCGCAGCGGGGCGAGAGTTTGAGGCGGAAAGCTTTCTGTGGTCGTGGCTCGCGTTCTCGGTCTTCCGCGCTGACTCTACGTGCTCCGTTGAAGTGCTGCACCTCGACAATTTCGAACTCACTCGCGATTTCAACCAGTTCCCGATCGTCCTCGCCTCGGACGATCCGCTCGGTTGCATGTGGGGAATGTTGCTAGGGAGTGAATCCGAGTCACATGGGTATCGCATTGGTGGGAACCCACGCGTTGTTGTGCGAGGAGGAGCCGAAGTCAACATACAGCAAGCACGCGGCCAGCCCGGTATTGTGGTTCGCGTGCCGTGCGATTGGCGTGGTCAACTGGTGATCGCCGACCCCACAATGCCCACTGTTTGTGTGTTCCTACCTGGATTTGGGCTCGGGACGATCCATCGAGAATGCCTGACAACTGCGATCGACTCACAGTGTGAACCATCTTCACTTGATCCGATTGACATAGCTGGTCGTCAACTGGCGCGGCATCAATTGCGAACGCTGGTGCTGGACGCGCACGCTATCGCGACGCAGCAAGACGTGCAGGACGAAGATTGCTTGCTCCAATTCTTCCAGCTCATCGGCCATCGCCTCACCGGCCTTGATCTGAGTGCCGACTTCCTGGATGATGGCACCCTGGCGGCGGTCTTATGGTCGTGTCCAAAACTCGAGAGCGTGCGTTTGTCGAGGGTGACGCTCGAGTCGATGGATTTTCTGTCTCAGTCCTACGCGACGGGCAACTGCCACATCTCGTCGCTCGAATTCCGGTACTTGTCCATCGAACACCTCGTGCTGGAGTCGTTTCTGCGGCTGCTAGCCGCGCCAGGCAGTGCCGTCCACCGCACGTTGAAGAAGCTGCGGCTCGACGAAATGTGGATCACGAGTCTCCCAATCTCGATGCTACACGTGCTGACACAGATCATCGAGGACCCCACGAGTCTGAGCCATCTGCACCTGTACATGAATTCGTTTGACGAAGTACGCGCGCTGACCACGGAGCGACTCGCGGGATTCCACGGCCAGGTGGTGGCGCCCGCGCCAGTCCCGGTCGTGAACCGACTGGCGCTGATCAGCGCGTTGCGGCTGCAGGACGAGCACAGCGCAGTCATGCAGTTGGACCAGGACATGCTGCGACTCGTGTACGCATTGGCGGGCGACCCACAGCGGCGCGTCGTGCTCGTCGATTGCCACACCGATTGATCGCTCGGCCAACGTGGGAGGTTCGCTGAAATGTTTGTATTGGTTGTTACAGGTATGATATCAATTGCATGTTCAAACAACAGAAACGACCATCACTCTCGCAACTGATGATAGAGGTTTGTGGGATGTGCAACTCCAGATTCCTCCACTCCGCTTTCCGAATCGGATGGGTAACCAAGAGGGGATGATGCGGCCAGCCATGATGAACGACATGGACGACCCGCGGCTGCGCGCCCTGGCCGACCCGGAGCGGCCCGACACGCACGCCACGTGCATCGGCCGCGGCCCGGAAGACCGCTGGATCGGCGTGCGGTTCGACGATACGTTTCTCAGCGATCTCGCCTCTCCGTACAGCCGTCCGTACGCTACCATGCGATGCGCGATTCGCTTTTGCTCACGAGTGCACTCGCGCGGGTCGACTACTCGACGTGGATCGTCGCGCTGCGACACACGTGTCATCTCTTAGTGCCGCAAAGCGTGAGTCTGGAGGTGGCACCGCTGCAGCGGAAGTTCGTGTTCGCGTTTGACGAGGTTCGGGATCCCAGCGAGTGCGAATGGGAGACACTGCAGCACCTGTTGGGGGACCACGGCCAGGACGACGAAGAGTTTAAGACCCATTTTCCGCGACCAAGTCCAGCTTTGGAGTGCTGCTTCCTGGGTTCAGATTGTGCTTCATCGAGCGCGAGTTTGTGACCAAATCTGGACAAGTAAGCTATCCACCAACGAGCAACCGACTGCGCACGCTTAGGTTTGATGCGCGCATGAGGCAAGTGCGCGATGAGACCAACGCTCAGCGACGTCGACGTGAGGCACTTTATCGGTCTCGTGTCGTGACGTTCCTACAGCTTATTGGCCGGCGACTCACTGGTCTCGACCTGCGCGCAATGTTCTTGGAGCAAACCAGTGTGGAAACCATCTTGCGGTCGTGTCCAATTCTCGAGAGCTTGCGTCTCGCTGGCGTGAAGATGAAGTCACTGCAGCTTCTCATGCAATACTATAACAGTGGTCGATATCGCATCTCGTCGCTTGACTTGCGTCGTGTCGAGGTCAGACCAGTCGACATGGAGTCATTTCTCCGACTGCTAGTCCTACCGGACGGAACGACCAAACGTACCCTAAAGAGGATACGCCTCGATGAATTGGGGAACGGCGATCTTCCGGACTCGATCATGCGCGTGCTGGTTGACATGATTGAAGATCCATCGAGCGTTGAGCACCTGCATGCGTACGTGGATTCGTTTGATCGAGTGCGCAGGATCGCGTCAACGCGTCAAGTGATGGACAACAATGGTCGCGAGATCGCGCCGGCGGTGCTTGCGCTCAAGAACCGACTGGCTCTAGTCAGTGCGTTGCGGCTTCTTGACGTGGAAAACGCAGCCACACACATGGATGCAGAGTTGCTGCAGCTGGTGTTTCGGTTCGCGGCTCAGCCAAAACGGCGTGTGTCCGCGTTTGACTGCCACAACTACTGAAGCCTCTTCGCTCCTCACAAGTTTGATGCTGTGCGGCATATCCGAGGCAAATGAATATTCGCTCGTTTGCAAGAGATTCGATTCAGCTAGACAGAGCCTATCGAAAGGAGGCGGCAATTTGCTCTGTATGCTTTCTACCGTGCGTCACGCGACTACGCTGCTCATCGGCTCACAACGAGGTCAGCGACAGCAATCCCACGGACCGCAGTGCGCGAACGAACCCCACCGCGATCATACAGTAATCGCGTCGCAAAGGTGGCGGAAGCCGCGTCTCAAGGTCGTGTGCGATGTTTCCTCGCGTCTTCGCGTGCGCAAGGGTACATAGTGGCCCGCCGTGTGATCGTGAAATGTATCCATGACCTCCCCAATCGACCCCCTGGTGGTACAAGCAAGACTACCAACGTGAGACTGTTCGCGTGTGACGCGTCATGACATGTTCTTTCTGCGAGTGAGCGGCGCATCTGAGGAAGGAGCGAGGAAGACTAAGGTGTCCCAAGGAATGCCAGAGTCGCATCCAAGGAAGCGCACGATCCCTAAAATATCTTTGCGATGCCTTTAGTCCAATCCCACGCGGTTCTGGACCGACTGAGACGTAGCCGATCCGTCACGCACGACAGGGGAACCTGATGCTTGGGACGGCGATTGGCGCGCATTGGGCGGGTCTTGTCTGGAGGGATACCGACTCTGTCATTCAGCAACCGATCGCTTGTGGCTCACGACGAGAAAGTATGGCCGAAGAAGAAGCTTGTGGACGCGACAGCGAGCAACAGGCAGCGCTCTTAACCGAGCTCCTGCCGGTTCTCGTAATTAGCAAGGTCGCGGAAGAAGACGAAGACGAACTTCTCTTTGAACCAGATAGCCCGCCCAGCTCGAGAGCATCCAGCATCGGGACACCACCGACACCTGAGCACCGCAAGTTCGTGTGGTCGGCCCTCAAGGATGATCTGGCGAATGAAAAGCGCGCGACGGAGCCGACGGACCAAGTGTTGACTTTCGATTCGTTCACACAGAGCAAGCTCACAGACACTCGCGTCTCGACTGCGAGGGATTCTATCCCGTGTTATAACGACGAAGTGGGCTCAAATCTAGATCGTTCATTCAGCATGGTAAGCACGCTTGTCGAGGACGGCGACAACGAAGAACGCACCTCGATGGTTGACTCCTCCTCGAGAGCATCGTCACTGAACGCTACGATCCAAGCTGTCAAGGCGAAGACCCACAAAGCCGCGAGCCAGCCGCGCGAAGTGATTTCACGGTTCCAGCTCAAAGGCGGGCTTGTCGGGTGGTTGCACGGAGAAGGTGACGACTCTCGCGACCCACAAGCAGACGGGATCAGCGACAGAACGGATTCAGCCGCGGATTCGATCACGGCAGCAGCGACGGTCGAGACCGTCCCAACAAATGCAGAACGCGCGTCAAAGGCACTGCCGAGTCAGCGAAAAAGCTCTGTCTTTGCGAATCTGTACGACAAGATCAAGCATAAGCAAGAGCAGTTGGAGATCAAACTGCAATCGCTGGAGGAGCCCGGCACCCGTCATTCAATCACCTATGGCGAACGCGAACGCGGGAGGCCAACGCAAGCGCGTCTGTCGCTCCAACCGACCTCGCGACGATCGCTCGGTTTAGACGGTGACCTGAGCGTCGGCTTTGATGACTTCGTCTCGTCCGTTTCAGCCGATGGGGTTGCGTCGTCTGGCAAACCCTTTCTTCGCCGAGACAGTCGACTGCGATCAGCGTCTTCGGGCGAAGTTTATGCCAAGCAAAAGACAAAGTTGTCGAATGGTGTTCGGGCCCGTCTTCGATCGCTGTCGTTTGCGAACCGCACGACCAAAGCCCAACCCAGACAACTCGACGCATCTAGCTCTGTCTTGTCGTCGTCAGCGCTGCAATGGGACGCCTTCCCAATGGAAGAATGTCTCGCTGACCCGAAGCTTGCTGCCGAGTTCATCAACACCGTCATGCCCGGGGATGAATCACTACTCACGTTAGTGTACTCCATCGAGGAATACGAGACACTTACGACGGCTTCGACGGCTGCCGCGAATGATTCGGCACCATCACTTGACACGCAGGTCGCGATGGCGACCACGATCATCGATCGCTTCCTCGCACACTCGACCTGCGCAAAGTTCGGTGAGTTGGATGCTATGGGCAAGGAGATCCGCGCAGTCGTCTGTCAGTATCAAATCTCGAGTGAGACGCAAACCACTGAGCAACCAGAGGGAATCGCAGCAGCGATCGCAGCGCAAGGCGCGACGCTGCCCATGAATTTGTTTGATGGTGTGTACTCGTTCGTGTTCGACAAGTTGCGTGAAGCGTACGACACTAAGTTTCGTCTCACACACGAGTACACACGGCTGCTTGCGCACATGAAACAGCAGCAGCAGCTGCTCGGCGACGAGAAAACGCTCCAGCATTTGGTGCTGACATTTGACCAAGTGATCGAAAGCGAGTGGTGCTGCACTGTGTTCTGGGTCTACCTCTTCCGCTCGGCCCACCATCATCGGCTCAGTTTTATCATGGATGTTAAGTTCAAGCTGCGCCGATTGCATCTGGCGGCTCAGCAAGCAGATTCGTCGTTACCTGCGGCTGTCGAGGCGAATCGCCTTCTTCAGCACGAGATCTTGCTCATCTGCCGTCGGTTCCTTAGCAGTAAGCTCGCATCGTTGGCACTACCAACGACGTCGCCAATGCTCGTGCGTCTGAAGGAAGAGCTCCAAGGCGACGCGACTGAGCTTGAGAAGCAGGTGGACGAGCCAAACGCCCTCTTGATGCAGCGCATGATTGAGAAGCTCGATGCGATGCGTACGCAGACCCGTGTAGACTTCAAGCGGATGAGCTTCGAACGCTTTGCGAGCTTCCTAACGAGCGCGTTGTACCGCGACTTTATCGTTCATCCTGGCTCAGCGTCATCCACACAGTGTACGCGCGCAGACGACCTCACCCAGCTTCTTCGCACTAGCCGCATCTCTTTCCACCAAACGGCAGTGAGCCCACCGAAGACACGAGATCTGCGTGATTTGGTCACAGAAGATGCCGGCTCCGTCGCGTTCGACAAGGCCGTGTCGACTGTGTGTACTTTCCGATGCAATCTGGATGGCGGAGACAGCCAAAGTTTCACGTATCGCTCGCTGTATGTGTCTCCTCTCGAAGACGCCCCATCCGTCGAGAGCTTGCAGAAGAAAGTCGAGTCCTTCCTGATACCCGAGGGTGTCAAGTCCACTGGTGCAGCCACGGATGCCGCAAAGCGTTCTTCCGTGTGTTTCAACTTCCTCGCCGGGACAGGCGAGGACACGGTATATGGGGCGTTATGGCGACTCGGAGGTGGAGCTGGTGACGATCGCGTTGAAGTTGAAGAAAGCGGACAGCAAGCGAAACCCACCAATACCGTGGATGGAGTGTGCATCCTGTCGAGATACCCGCTCGTCGATGGACTCAGGGAATACTTGCGGGCGTTTGCGTCGCTGTGCTTGGCTGAGGTACCCGAAATTAATGCGTTCGCGGATATGCTCCTGGACGCGTCTCGAGTTGCCTCAGCTCTCACCAGTGCGCATGACGCGTTCCAAGCACACTGCACTCGATTGCTGAACGGACACGGCGTTGACGAAGTGATGGACACAACGTTTCAAGACCTGTTCGAATGCCTGTCGATCACGAACGCTATGCGGCTTTTCTCGCTCATCTTGCAGGAGAAGAAACTCGTGCTGGTGTCATCGAGCTACTCGGTCTTGCTCGCAGTCGGCGAGGCGCTCCGCGCGATTGTGAGCCCTCTCGTCTGGAGCCACATCTACGTCCCGGTGCTGCCGATGAGCATGAAAGGGTACCTGCACTGCCCGACCCCATTCATCTTTGGGCTCCACACCAGCTACGTGCGCCACTGCGAGATGCCCAAGCCGAGTGACGACCTCGCGGTCGTGAACCTCGACCGCGACTCGGTCACGGGCGGCGGCGACGTGTTCATGCCGCCGCTTCGCGCGAACGCGTTGCGCGAGAAGCTCACGGCTCTATGCAAGCCACGACTGCGCACGCGCGACGACATCTCGTTTACGCTGTACAAGCGAGTGGCGGACGCGGTGCCTACGCCATTCCCGTGTGCCGAGCTGCGCCGCGCGTTCCAGCAGGAGCTGCACACGATTCTGCGCCACCTCGAGACGTTTGCGTTCCGCTTCGAGTGCGCCGACCGCACTGTCTCGGTCGTGGACACGAGCAACAAGTCGCGCCAGTGGCCCGCCGACGCCGCGCGCTTCTACTCGGCCGTGCTGCAGAGCCAGGCCTTCTCGACGTACCTCGGCGGCCCCAAGGGACGGTGGATGTGACCAGTTCCAAATTATGGTCAGTCAGTCAGTTCTCCCAGAGAGATGGGTACACTTTGTTTTCTTCCTCTTCTTTACGGTTACCAACGGGTACGGAATGATGATCTCTTCTGAGTCAATCTGATCGGGCGTGGTGCCACGTTGGTGCAGCAACCTTCTGTCCACCTTCGTGCAACCTTGTGGTTTCCCTCCTGTTTGCCCCCTCTTCTCTTGCTCGCTCTCTCTGCTGTCGTGTGTGAGTCGCACTGACCACATTGAGGTCGCCCCCAGCGGAAACGGAAGGAAAGGAAAGGAAGCGGCCGGGAAGCACGACCGCGCAGCCACCTCCCGGACGCTCGCGTCCAGATAGAGAGATAGAGCAGACAGCGAGCTCTCGGGACCGGCCGCGCGCGTCGAGTTTGGCGACCGGGGAGCAGAGATACGGCGCACCAGAGCCGTAGTAACCAGTCCGCCATGGAGTCGATCGGGCGCAGCTACAGCCGCCACTTCTCGGCGTTCCTCGTGGACGAGAACCAGCCATCGATGCCTGCGCAGCCTGTGCACCAGCCGCGGCCGTCGCGCTCGTTCGTGATGCCGCCGCCCACGCGCGCGCGCCCCGCGGGCGGCGCCTTGAAGATGGCGCGGACGTTCCACGACGACGACATCCCCGTGCTCGAAGGCGGTTCGGTGGCCAAGACAGCGTTCTGCTCGGACGGTGAGGATGAGGAAGACGACGAAGAGGAGGCCGATGACGACGAGGAAGAAGAAGAGACGGCTGGCGCACTCGGCGCCAACGACGGAATCGAGACCGTCCCGGTGCTGCAGCCCGGAGGCCAAACGAAGAAAAACAGCGAGCGGAACCAGGCGACCGGCACGCTGCGCAAGTTTAGGGATGCGACGTCAGGGACGACGCGCCGCACGCCCGAGAAAGGAGGAGCTGCTGGCAGGGGCGCGACAGCGAATACCGATTCCCCCGTGGTCTTTGACCGCAAGTCGTCGCAGATGTCGATGACCTCGACGCACTCGATGGCGTCGATGGGGAGCGTGTACGGCCGGGGATCGATTTCCACGGGGAACGTGACTACGAACCGCGTCATGGTGCGCAGCGGATGGCTCGTGCGACAGGGACAGCATCTAAAGACGTGGAAGCGTCGTTATTTCGTGCTGATCAAGCGCACGAATATGCTCACGGGCGAGTTCTCGGCGTCCCTGCAGTATTACAAGGGCAGCAACTTTGGCAAGCTTCGCGGCGAGATTAACCTTCACGAAGGCGGTCCGTTGACCATCCGCTTTGTGGACGTTAGCGAAAGCAAGAAGCCCTTTTGTTTCGGCATCTCGCGCGGGGAGTTCTCACTCTACTGCCAAGGCAAGGACGACGAAGACGTGAGTGCATGGGTGTGGCATTTGCAGAGTCTCTCGTCGCCGACTCCAACCGACGCAAATGACCGTCTCGGTGCTTCAGGAAGTACCAATCGGGGCACACTTGCGGCGCTCGGGTCGGTTGCGTCTCTTGGTAATCGCGGTATCTTCATTACGGCGGAGTTGCGTCGCTTGCTTCACAACTCGAAATCGCCGGAGGCTGCCAAGTGCAAGAATTTCATCAAGAACTTCGAGTGCCAGAGTGCCAGCTCGCTCCGTCAACTGCGTGATTTGCATGCGACTGTGACCGAGTCGATCATGCGCATTCACGGAGCTCGTATTATCGCAATGACGGAGGAGAAGGCTCAAATCGAACAGCAGTCCGGGTATGCCAACGGCGGTGAACCGCTCAAGCTTGCGGATCTTCGTGTCATCACATCCCGCCACGTCGAGGATGTCATCTTCACACCGCTTCAGGAGACGATTTCAACCTTCCTTCGACGCGCCTTTGGTGACGACGACGCTATTCTGAACCGAAAGCTGCGGTGGCTTCAAGGCAAAGACCAGACATACTACAACATCCCACTCCATCAGGTCTCGTGGAAGGATTGGCGGAAGGCGTCGAAGATGTTATCTCAGGTTGCTCAAGTCCCGTCTCCGACTGCGAAGTACGAGATTCTGGTTGCGACGATGAAGGAGATTCAGCTGACATACGCGGAAGAGCATGACCAGCTGCTCGAGGCTGAAAGTGCGTTGGAGACCGATGACTTGATTCCGATCTTCACGTACGTGCTGGCGAATAGTGGCGTGGACAACTTGCTTGCCTTGAAGTTGCTGCTGAGTGAGCTCAATGGTGCGTGGGCTGTCGGCGGTGCGCTGGACAACGGAGCGGCGCTCAGCATTCTCAAGTATGCGGTGGATTTCATCGGCACGGTTAGTATTCCGGCGGTGCTGGAAGATATCTTCAGGGACCAGATTACTCTTTCGATAGACGGTGAATGGCGACTGGTGCTCGAGCTGGAAGTTGAACCGACGTATCGATACGGTGCTGTCGTTCGACAGATCTCACCACATGGCCAAAACACGATCGGCTCAAGTATTGCGCGTGGACATGTGCTCGTCACTGTGAACGGGCAAAACGTTGTTCTGTGGCCGTACACGAACATCGCTGCCTTTTTGAAGGAATCTACGCCGCCGCATCGCCTCGCATTTATTCCGTCCAACAGCTACTTCAAGATCCTGACCTCGAACAAGGCGCTGTGGAATGTGGCGTTAGCACATGCTTGTCAGCGTGGAGATATTGCAAGTGTGCAGATGCTGTTGGCGAACGGTGCTGACGTCAACTACGTTGCGCATGAATCCGGGGGCAACTCGCCGTTGCACATTGCAGTCAGTGCACTCCATTTCAACGTGGTCTCGTACCTCTTGCAGCATGGTGCTAAAGCGAAGACGCTTGGCGAGTACGGTCGAAGCACTCTCCACATGGTCGGTTCTCCGTGCACTTTGCCTGCATCATCTTCATCTGCATCAGCATCGTCGACGTTGACAAGTATGGGCAACTCGTTGCGGCAAAGCACCATGACCAAACTCCAACCGACAGACAAAGTCGTGATGATCATCAAGAAGCTCCTGAACCATGGCACACCTCTCGAGACGACAGACATTTTCGGGTATACTCCCATTATGCTGTTAGCGAAGAAGGGATTGGTGAACGGCATCGATGTCCTCGTCGAGCACAGTGGTGGAGATTTGGACATGAACGCTCGCAACTGGCAGCACGGTATGGGTGCACTAGCCCTTGCTGCTCGCGAAGGCCACCAGGATGCCGTGGAAGCGCTGCTCGACTATGGTGTCCAGCCCGATATCTCCGATTTGAATGGTAACACACCATTGCATTTTGCAGCGGGCATCGCCGCAAAGGGCATTTGTCGCGTGTTGATCCAGCGCGACTGCGACGTGGATGTACGCAACCGAGATGGAATAACGCCGTTGATGGTGGCTGCAGCGAGAACAACTATGTTGGACGACGTGGATGCCAAAACCACCAAAAACCGGGAGAGAGCTGCGCAGACACTGAAGTCGCGGGTCGAGACTCTGTATGTGTTCGAGACTATCGAGTATCTGATCGAAGCTCGAGCTGACTTGTACGCCGTCTGCAACCTGTACCGCCTTCCACTCCACTATGCAGCGAAGCATGGAGGCCGTGAGATTTTTCAGTTTATTGGAAGCAAAATGAACATGCACATCGACTCTGAGCGCCGAGATCTGCTCGGGATGACAGCAGCTGCTATGGCAGAAGGAAAGCGAGAAGCCTCTGCTTCTGAAGACGGGGCTGATGATGGTACTGGTGCGGATGAGAACGTCCCTCGCGACTCCCAAGTTGAACCGCAGTCCGACTTCCAGCTACTTCTTAGTTCGTCGCAGGGACCCAGTGAGAAGATTGAAAGAAGAGAAGACCTCGTGGTTGAAGTGACGGATGACCAGCGGCTGGTCGTCGCCGGAACGCTCCGCACTATATGCGACGAGTTGTACCGCGTTGACGCGTACGAGATGGATGATGTTGCTGCTCTCATCAGTACCTGTACGGTTTCGTCGTATCGCGTACTAATCGACTACATGCGTGATGCACTACGAAGAACGGCAAACCAGCCCTACGAGGGTATGTACGTGCGCCGTATCGTGTTGCACTCTGTCGACTTGATGGTGCAGAGTTTCATGCAGAAGGTCGAGTTAGACACCGAAATTTGCAGTTGTATCCACGACTTCTGCACCGAGTTGTTTCCGTTCAAGCTTGAAGACGACCCGGCGTGTGGACAGTGGTTGGCGACATCGTTCCTACCAATGTTTTCCGAAGCTGTTCGCACGGGGCGGCTTTTCGACCTGCGAGTTGCCTCTCCGTGCGAGACGGCTTACTCCTCGCTGAAGACGTATCTGAAAGCGGCTAAGACGACGAACCCGACGCTCAAGTTCCTGGACGATGATATGTTCGCTTCAACGTTTGGAGTCGAGGTGATCACGGAGAGCATGCGTCGCCGTCTTTCGATCGCAGGTGTTTGGAAAGGCGAAGCGAACAGATCGTTCCTCGTTCGCAGTGAATCGAGCGAGTCGCCATCGGTTACTATCAACCGAAAAACCCTGGCTTCGGTTCAACTTCCCCGAGCTCGCTCTGGCATGATTGATCGTGTCATGCGTGTATGGTACGTATGGTTCATCAGATTTCCTTCGGTCATGACTGGCTTGGATATTCACTCAGCGGATGGTTTGTCTAGGCTCCTTGATGTGGACGTGAGTGTGCTTGCCGATCAAGTCACGCTCTTCCAGCACTATTTGCTCAGTCAGATTCGAGGTACGGCAGGGTTCTTTCCACGATTGAGTTGTGAGGATGACTAACTCTGAGTTCCCCAAATCTGTGTCAGTGTCTGAGATGCTCGAGTCGAAGAGATCTGCCGAGAAAACGCCTGCATATGATCGCCTCCGCCAGTTTCACAACCACATCTCGATTTGGGTTGTCAGCCAAATCTTAGCACGTGACGATGTCGATCAACGTGTGCAGGTGCTGTCGCATTTCATCAAGGTATAGTTTTTGTCGAGTGAGTGGTAGTCTTTGTGACGTATTGACGTGACTTGATTTGGTGTACAGGTCGCTGGAGTGTGCTTGCAGCCACTGCAAAATTTTGATGGCTTCATGGCGATCATGAACGCAACAAACGACTCATCTGTCTTCCGTCTCAAAAAGACTTGGAACCGATTATCACCCCAAGTACGAGAGCAGTGGCACGACCTGAAGAAGTATACCGAGAGTGGAGCGCGGTAAGTCTCTATGTGACGAATCCGATCAAGGCAAACTCACTGACGTCTCTGCTGGATTTAGGTCGTTGCACAAACTGATGCGGGATGCGGTGCCACCGATGATTCCGTATCTCGGAGTTGTGATGCAGAACATTATCACGGTTCAAGAGTATCCGGATCGTGTTGATGGTGACCTGATCAACTTTAAAAAGGTGCGGAGAACCTATCGGTCTATGTGTTACTTGTGGAAGTGCTGAGCCCGATATTATTTGGACAGATTCGACTTCTTGGCGGCGTGGTCAAGAGGTTTTCGTCTCTTCAGTCTTCTCCGTATCTTCTGCAGATAGACAAGCGCGTACTGGTGCGAACACCAGTATCCTTTCCCTGCTTTCTGATTCGCAATGATGGCTCACTTGACATCCTTATCACTGTAGGATCAAGTGTGCTCGCCTCCCCAATATCCAGATGCCGACACATGTTTCAATCGATCTCTCAAAATCGAGCCGCGAATCCCCACGTCATAGTCGCGATACCACCTTCGCGTACCACTGTAACATGTTGACGTCGTATGACCGACCAGAGCTAAGCCGAGCTCATAGGGACAGGTGGAGGTATAACTTTCGCCGATCAGTTTTGTACATTGCATGCACTTTAGCGGTTGGTTGCTCAAACGTGTCTGTCGAGAAGGCTTCGATTTCTTACACGCTCGGAGACAGTCACTCAAACTTTCCACCATCCAGAGTCTACGAGAGACGTGAAATACGCGTGAATGTGTGCTCTGGTATGTACTACTTCGAAGTACAGACTGTACATGGAGAAGACAGAATCCCGGTGTCCAACACAGCGGAGTTGAACAATACACCTTGAACATTCCAGGTATTCTCACCTACAAAGGTTCTAGGACCGTGATCCAATCAACGTGCGACTACCCATAGGCAGCACCTGCCTCGGTGGATTTCTCCACCGTGGACAGCACCGCAAAGGTCACGCGGCACTGCACTCCACGAGCGAATCAGCATCCTCCTATCTCGCGCAGCCGTCTACAGTACCAGAAGTACTGGTACACTGCCATTCAGGATGAGTGCCTAGCTGGCACTGCGATCCACCGACTCGGTCCTTTGCCATGCTTGGTGTGGTGGGTGCTGTTGACTCGTACCGGTACTGCATTCGCTGGGCTTCTTTTCGCTACCTCAGTCGTACACGTTCGCCTAAAGGTTGCGCAAGGACTCGTTGCCAACGAGCAAGGCTCACAGGGTCAGCGAATCTGCATCCTCCAATCGCACAAAGACAGGCCATTCGACCGTGGGGTTGATTAAAGCCTCCATAACGAAATGTTCTAGCGGAATGATAATCCTTCGCACAGCGTGATTGTATGCAATTTGCACCTGTATAAACGAATCTTCCGTTTCGGCGGCGCAAACGTCGCACCGTTATTCGCTGTCGTTCCCCAAAATCCCCCGTCGCCCCCGTTCCCCACCCCACTTCCGACGCCTTGGTCCTTCACACGCTCTGATAGGCTCGACCGTTCTCTGCAATCCACTGTCCGACTGGAGAGCCCATTGACTAACCAGCCACCATGGTCCAGCATGCTATCGGCCTCCTTCGTCGCCACGCGCGCGCCGTCTTGTTTGCGCTTCTCCTCAGTCACCTGCTTCAGCTGTGTGGCTCGGTAACCGCCCAGTTGCTGGCGCAGGACGCGACCATCGTCACGGACCTGCGCATCGTGCGTGGCGCCAGCGACACGGCCGCGCGCGAGGCCTGCGCGGCAATGTGTCCGTGCCGTGCGGCGCTGACCGCGCACGTTACGACCAACTGGTTCGCGGTTGGTGCCAATCTCCACACGAGACCCAACGGCGACGGCGCGTTCACGTACCTGTGCATGCGGCAGGATCGCCGCGCGGCCGTCGAGCGTGACCGTGGGTCGCTAGTCGCGCTGCAGTCGATTTCGGTTGTCGAGAACGGCAAGTGCCCAACGTCGATGGCCACGCTGTTTGCCCCTCGAGAGGGCGTCGTGGTGTGCTTGCAGACCGCGACGATGACGCACGCGCTTGCGACCGGCTCCTACGTCAGCGACCTGAATGTCGCGGAGGGAAGTGAGCTCACTGGTGTGAACACGCGCGCGAGTACTAGCGTACGAAACGGCAGCGGATGGATCACGGAGCCCACGAGCGTCCATATGTCGAGCGAGAACGCACCCGCTGTGCATATCCAGTTTAAGCGTCCAGTGCGACCAATTGCCAGCGTCCGAATGCTCACGAACGTGGATGCCAGCACGTCGGCCGCAATAGCATGCCGTCGGCGTTTGGACGTTTCGTGGGAACAAGCCGGGAACGGGTACGTCGTGGACGAACAAGACGCTTCCAAGCGGCATGTGCTGTGCGTTCAACGTCCGTTCGTTCCCATCGACACGGAGACAGCGCCAGCGCACCGCGTGCTTACGCAAATCCAGATCGTCTCAGCGTCTGCATCATGCACGAATGACTTCCAAGAACAGGAGGTTATCTCGTCCAGTGGGAGAGCGTGCTTGAAGTACGAAGACGCGACGACGGCGGCGCGATTTCTCAGCCACGCTGTGATGACAACATCGACCGCCACACACGGCAAACCGCTCGTGGATGGGCTCTCGCTCGCGTCGACCGCGGACCTTAACAACGCGCGAGGCGGTTTATCGACGTATTTGATGATTCAAGACACCGCGGTGACACGCAACAGGCGACTAACTCGCGCGGCTACCACCACCACAGACGCGGCCACGACCACGAGTGCTCCAAAGCCACTACTGCTTGCGGACAAGCCGCCGCTGCGAGCGCGTGTGATCGACGCCAACACATCCGACCCAAAACTCGCGTTCAAAGTGCTCCAGATCGCCGACCTCCACCTCACGGGCGACCCGGACCGCTACTGTCTCAACCCACCATCCGAGCACGCTGTGTGCGGGATGCAGTGCACTGAGAACCTGACGATTGCCTTTCTGAACGACTTGCTGGACGCTGAGAAGCCGGATCTCGTGATGTTTAGTGGCGACACTATCACAGTACGACAGTGGGAGCTCAAGGACGCGGCGCTGCAAGCTGCGTTAGCGCCCGTAGAGGCGCGAGGCATCCCGTATGCGTGGAACATGGGCAACCACGACGACGACTATGTTTACGATCGACAGGAGATCATGGACAAGCTGGTCACACGCAAGCTCGCATACGTCGAGAGCGGACCTTCCACAATCCAGGGCGTTGGCAACTACGCGCTCCACATCAAACCACCATCGACTGTCAACAGTAGCGGCGATGCGTGGGGCAACGTGAACCTCACGGTCTTCCGCATGTACTTGCTGGATTCCAACAAGAACCGCAACGCGACGCTATTCCCAGCGATCAAGTCGCGGTACGACTGGATCCGCAAGGAGCAGATCGCGTTTTACGAGGAGTTGTCTCAGCGCAACCGGCACGCGGACGGCGCCAACGGGCTGGTGCCCGCGATCATGTTTTTTCATATCCCGCTTCCCGAGTACTCGTCGCTAGCTTCGACGATTTTCCGCCACGGAGAAAAGCACGAGAAGACCGAAGGCCCTGGTTACAACAGCGGGCTGCTCACCACGCTCGCACAGCGAGGCGAAGTCAAGGCGACGTTTGTGGGCCACGACCATACCAACGAGTTCTGCTACAAGACCAAGGGCGTGCAGCTGTGCTACGGTGGAAGCGCGGGCTTTGGCGCGGTGGGGTACCACGGCAGTGTCGCGCGGCGCGCCCGCGTGATCGAGTGGACCATGGACCGCAAGCAGAAGCGGCGCCTCGTGAGCTGGAAGCGCCTGTTTGGGCGCTCCTTCGGCACGCGCACGCACGAAGAAGTGCTTTACAGCGAGGCCTGAGCTGGAATCGGTTCAGGGGCGCTTTTGTGGTTCGATACCCTTTTGATTAGTATCTCCAACCGTGAACGTGTGATTACGCGAGTTGCCGGGTGAGCGTTGGACAGTGTGCTTGCGGAAACGAAGGCAGACGAACAGGTGGGAATGTTGAGAGTGTGCTCCCTGGATGAGGATGAGTTCGGTTGACAGGCGCGCCGTTGCGGCGAAACTTGCGCGGGGTCGTGTGCGATTAAAAGCTCACCCATCCCCCCCAACAGCAAGTCTATCACCAAGCCAAAAAAGAACCCAGGTGAAGCCTTTGAGAATTCATGCGCGAGTTTGTACCACCAATGTTGAGTGCGTTGAACCTGCACACACTTTGGATCCGAACCTGTAAAATCAGATAGATCAGTTACGCGTCGCTCCACAGACCATCATTCTGTCCACTCCATGTCGCAGACAGTGGCGCCTCGAGTCCCAGAATTCGATCATCCACTATTCTTCCTTCTGTGCAACTTGAGCTCGCACCAGGTTGCAAGGTGCGACCTGGTGCGACCTCAAGCGACCTCGAGCGCTTCCTTCTTCTCTCACTCACCAGGCGCCATTCAGAAGCCCACGACGATCCAGAGAAGTTCCGTACTTACCGCCACCCACCACGATGCTCCGCAGCTCCTGGCGCCTCATCGCCTTGGTCGCCACGATCGGCGTGTGTGTCGTGGTCGCGCTCACGATCGCACTGCTCACCAGAGGAACAGGAGACCACGGCCGTGGTTGCAGCACCGGCACTGTCGCGGCTACGCTGGGCCGCGCACTGGCGGTCGACGCGGACCCGCTCGTGGTCACCGAAGTGCGCGTTGTAGAAGCCGCAACGGACGATGACACGAGGGACGCGTGCAGCGCATTTGCGACAGCGAACCGCACAGACGCCGAGTGGATCATCGCCGGCAAGAACCTCAACACTACGACCACCACGACAGCCACGACCACGAGGGTACCGTTGGGCAACGCATCGTTTACGTATTTGTGCATGCGTCAAGCACGTGTTCGCGATGCGGAGACCGATGGCTCGGTCGTAGTGCAGTCCATGAGCGTGCTCTCGGGCGCGAGCTGCCCTCGTGGGCTGACAACAGTCTTCCAACCGCAGCCCGACGTCGTTATCTGCAGTCGGAGCATCAACGCCTCGGTGGCGATCGCGACGGGCATGTACGTGAGTGACGTTGCTGTCACGACTGTGCCCAACGACGACAACACAATTCCTGGATGGACCACCGAGGCCACAAGCGTTACGACGTCCTCACCCACCAACACGACCACCAACCCGATCTACATGAGCTACAGGAGACCTGTACGACCGATCGTGTCGACAAAAGTACTGACGGAGGTGCTGCCAAGCGACACGCCCACCGCCTGCAGCCAGCAGCTCGGTGAAACGTGGGAACGGGCCGGTGATGGAGCCACCAACACATCAACTGCCAGCGTGACCATCGTGTGCATCGAGCGAGCGAGACTCAATGCGACGCAGGTCGAAAAACCTGTGTACGAGTTGCCAACGATGCTTGTGGATGTTGCGTTCGTGTCGACAACGGTCAACTGCAGCGAAGGCTTCGTACAGCGCGAGCAGTTGACCCGCAACTGGTCGCTGTGTCTCAAGTATGCGAGCAGCACGACGACTGTGCGGTTCATAAGCGACCTTCGCATGCTGCAGCTACGCGCGAACGCCACGTTGTCTGCAATGTCTCCGTCAGACGAGAATCCAAGTGAGTCGCGATTGCATGCGATCGAGACAAGCGACCCGAAAGACCGAATCGTCGTCTTTTACCGTCAACAGGCGGGTGTCGTCGTTGACGAATCCAGAGAAACAAGCGTCCGATCCAGGACGTCCTCGCAGATCCCGGCTGCGGTCGGTTCTAACCAACAACTGCTCGCGCGTCCCGTTTCCTCCGCCTCCATCCACAACACGAACCTCCGGGGAAAAGCCAATACCACGGAAGGTCTCACGTTCAAGATCCTCCAGCTCGCTGACTTGCACTACACTGGCGACGCGTCGCACGAGTGCCGCAATCCACCGAAAGAGATGCTTGACGCCGGCAAGATCTGCACCGAGGCCGACACAACGGCGTTTGTG